>JAHTLZ010004413.1:0-12618 GCA_023846285.1 Phrynocephalus versicolor
AGCTTGACTGAACCTCTTTCCACACTCCAGACATTCAAATGACTTCTCGCCTGTGTGGGTCTTGTAATGCTTAGCAAGGCTTCCAGCTTGACTGAACCTCATTCCACACTCCAGGCATTCAAATGGTTTCTCCCGTTGGTGAATATTCCCATGGGGACTATTTGTTGATGTGCTAGTAAAATATTTTTCACACTTGCCATGCTCATTCCTTTCCTCTGGTTTTGATGTTTTCGGGACCTCTTGGTCTTCCTCCTGACAAGGCATAGATCTGTCCATCTTTCGATCTATTTGTTTTCCTTCTAAGCTTCTTCCTTCGGGTTTGATTCTCAACACCCTCTTTTGCACCTGAATATTCAACCTCTTCCTCTCACGCTTGGAGTCCTCCTCTTTTATTTCTTCTCTACAGTATCTTACCTGCAAAATATAAATGACCACAAAAAAACAGAGTTTTAAATCAAATAACAAACCCACTGCCATGGCGGAGGCAGGAGAATGAGATGCAGCTTTCAGGATGCCTGGTCTATGGAACTCCCTGCCAGGAGAAGTGGTGACAGCTGTCAGCCTTGACCGCTTTAACAAAGGATTGGATGAGTTAATGGAGAACAAGGGGATGAATGGCTGTCAATATGGATGTCTAAGGACAACATCTGAGTTGGAGAGAGAGGCAGGAACTTTCTCGATGCCATTGGCAGGGAATCGTAAGCAGGGGAGGACATCTGCTTGGGAATACCCTGAAGCCAATGCTGAGCCACCGCTATGTGAGACAGAACGCTGGACTGGGTGGGCTGTGATGGCCTCTTCCAGCAAGGCTGCTCTTCTGTTCTTTTGCTCTTAACATCAGGAGTACAAAACCCAAAATCTATTGGAGCAGGAGAGGCGAGTGGGAAGGCTCCACCTTTGCCTGACTACGAGTCATCTTCCTTCATTTAGAGTCTGTGGTTGTCTTTGCGGTGGGGGTAGGTGGGGTGTCAATCTTTCCATTTTTCTTTCACTGCTTATATGGTGAGGTGGGTGAGGGGTTTTAACTCCTTTAAATGACCCTGAGGAGTCGTAACATATAAATGCATGAAATCAATCAGTAACGAAATAAAAGCGTTCTTGAGGAGGCATGCTGGGGGGGAAGGCAGCTTCTTTCGAGGGGGGGCATCCCATCAGGGCAACCAAAACTACTCTTCTTCCTCTTGAAGCAGGAGTCAAAGGGAACCCTTACCTGGACGGACCTCCTTCCCAGAACCCCAAAGGGACCCCCTCAGGCAGGGATCCCCGTCCTGGATTCAGTAGATCTCCCGCTTGTTGGGGGGGGGGAGAAATATAGAATCACCTCTTCAAATGATAGGAATATGTCAATTTTTAATCCCTATATAGGCTGCCACCGTAAATAAGATGGTAGCGGCCCTGGATCAAAATCGCCCGATCCGAGAGCCATGTCCTTTAATTCACCCCCTCTCATAGTGTACGTGACTCAAAGCACCACATACCTCTCCCCCTTCCATCTGTATCCTGTGTTCGTGCCTTCTTATCGGGGCCAGAAGCCCACCAGTCACGACCCCCGTCCGGCACGATCCATGGGAAAGCGGAAAAGCGGCTCCATCGATCTGTCGAAACAGCGCTTTGCCGCTTCCTGCTATAGCCTTATCTAGCCGCACAGATGCCGGCCGCAGACAGGTGGCGCTGCCGTGCAACCTGATTAATGACTTCCCTGCGCGTAGGCGCGCTATGTAAACTGAGAAGTGGGTGATAACAATGAAACAATGTGCTTCCTTTGATCCGGTTTTCGGCCGTTTTCTCTGCACAGATGCTTCCGATTTTGATCGGGTTTTCGGGAGGGGGTTCAGAAAAATTGTATCTATAAAACCTGTACTGTTTTGTATGTCTTTGGGCTCAGATCTCGAAGATATTCGACTGAGCACCCCCTTTGCAAAGAAGTAAAGCTTTTTCTCCATTCCACGAACTCTGGCTTGATTATTTCAACTCCCTTGCTCGGGTGGAAAGCAGTTGGTAACCCGGGGGTGTCCCTTTTATCTGGGGGCTCGTCCGGGATCCCCCCTTTTTTGAGCGGGGAGGCCAGATCGAGCGGGAACCGAACAGCCAGCGATTTGGGAAGACTTCCAGCGCGCACCCTTCATTTTGTGAGGGGGAACTCTTCACTTAGCGTGGGTGGAGATGGACCGCTCGAGGAGAAAAATCGTTGGGAGCCAGCTGGGGAGCGTGTTCCGAAGAGAATTTGGTAAGGTTCGGGGACCGGTCCGTTGGGGGGAAGGAGAGTAATTCTCTGGGATCCCTAAATGGTTGGGAGGTGACCTCCTAGTGTGTTAAGGGTTGGCGAAGTGGTGTTACTGTGTTTTAAAGAGGGGAGAAGAGCTGTGCTCTAACACCTCAGGAGTTTAAGTGAGGGGCGGGAGACCCTCTTGGTATATGGTGGCAAAAGTAATTTTGGCTGTCAACGTTTTAGCTTAGAAATAATAAGATTTTAATAGGCAGTGGGCACTAGTCAGGTTGGGAGGCTTTTGATGTGGGCAATTTGAGAGGCTACTGACCCAGTGATTCTGTGAGAGCGTGGAAGGTGGGGGCCTTAGAGTGCCTCTTTTACAGAGCGAATCAGGACAAACACAGTTCTCGTGTGGGGGCGACCCCCGAGTCGTTGTCAGTATGTGTGCTTGTGTGAAAAACTTTTAGGTGCGGGTCACGTAGCAGTGTGTGGGAGTTCTGCAGGAACACTTCCTAGATTAGAAATTAAAAACCATGGGGCAGAATTCAAGCAAGCCAACAACTCCCCTGGACTGTTTCCTTTTAAATTGGCACTCAGCAATCAGGAACTTTGACTTTGGGATCAAATTGAAGCATGAGAGGATGCAGACATTATGCCAAATTGAGTGGCCGATTATGCAGGAGGGTTGGCCCCCGGAGGGTTCGTTCAATGAGGTCATCATTAGGCAGCTGTGGCTGAAAATTCTTAAAAACTGCCCTGAACAAATCCCTTACATCGAAGTTTGGAAGGGGAACGTAAAGAAAAATCCTTCATGAATCCAATGCTGCAGGGAACTACCTCCGCAGGCAAAGTTATTAGCCTTAAAGAAAAAGGGACCCATCTTAGAGAGCCGCCCTGAAGATTATGATGTCCTTGCGCCCCCGCCTCCTTATGCAGCAGCTCCCCCGTGAAATCCAGCTCCCCCGGGAAACCCTGCTCCCCCAGGAAATCCAGCACCCCTTGCTCAACCCCAGGCTCAACTCCCTGCAGGAGGAGGTGGTCCTCCCAAAGGCGAGGGGTCCCCTCAACCAGGACCTTCAGATGCGATCCCCAAAGATAGAAGCAAACCCCGAGGGGGAGGGGGGAAAGATGAGGATGAAGAGGAGGAGACAAGAGGAATTTCGTTTCAGACTGAGGGGAAATGTTGAATGGGGCGAAGATGATTATCAAAGAGTAGCAGATTTAATAAAGAAGTACAAGGAATCTGTGATGGAAGTGGGAAATTATGCCCTGGAGGCTGCAGGAGAGAGACACTGGGCAAAAAGGCAAAGATACCTTTTAAGGGCGTATGATGCAGCCAGGAAGCATGAGGAATTTCTTGAACAGAGGAAAATTGAGGAGCAGGCAAAAGTTATGCCGTTAAGGCGGGTATACGACCCTGTGGTCCAGAATCAACAGGGCCCACGCACATTTACAATGCAACACGTTCCTTTCACATCCTCAGACATAATTAATTGGAAAAACACACTTCCGAGTTTGGAGGAAGATCCAGATAAGAACTTTGAGACGATGTCCAGTATTTTCAATGTGCACATGCCCACATATGAGGATGTCCAACACCTAATTAGGGGTTTGTTTAATTCAGTGGAGACCCGGAAGATTTTTGAGGAGGCTAGAAAGTCCAGAGTAGCATTGGGGGACAATCAGGCGCAAGCGGAAGCAGCAGTTCCGACTACCACTCCGCCAGATTGGGACTATAATTCGGATGCAGGGCGCACAGCTTTGAGAAATTACCATACAGCCATCCTTCAGGGCATCAGGGCTGTTGGCAGGAAGAAAATTAATATGTCCAAAGTGAATGACGTGGTGCAGAAAGCTGATGAATCACCAGGAGCTTATCTTGAGAGATTATTTCAAGCTTTTAGGAGATATACTCCAATTAATCCTGAGGACCCTGGTATGGAGAATATAGTCAAGACTGTTTTTGTTGCCCAAAGCGCCCCAGACATAAGAAAAAGAATTCAAAAGGAGGCTAACTTTATGGGCCAAACTCTGCAATGGATGGTTCAGTTGGCCCAAACAAAGTTTAATAACAGAGAAGAGGATCAGAGTGCCCCAAAGAATAAAGTGCAAGCAAGAAAGGTGATGGCGCTGAATCAGGTTTCTGACCCCCGTAATTTCAATGCTTCAGGGAACACACGTGGACCATTGATGAGAAATCAATGGGCACTCTGTAGTCAAATAGGACATTGGCGCAAGGATTGTTACATGAACCCCGAAAATCAAAGGAGGGGAGGCTTTAATCAAGGTCCACGTCGCCCTTGGCAGCCACAAGCCCCTGGCTACAAGCAATACCAGCAGCAAGGTCCCTTTAACTTCCCACAGCAAGGGAACTTCCAGGGCAACAGAGGACAAGGGGGTCAATTCCAGCCAGGAAGTCAAGCCCCAGCGCAGCCAAGTCAAGCGCAGCAAGCACCCCAGAGAGGACAGGGGCCGGCATGGACCCCACCTTACCAAAATGTGATGGCTCTGGATGAGGATGGCCAATATTGACGGGGACAGGGCTCTAGCTCCCGTGAGCCCTTGATTACAGTGCAAACAGGGAACAAATCAGTGCAATTTCTCGTAGATACGGGAGCCAGCCATTCAGTTATACCCCAGCTAGTCAAACCGCTGGATCGGAACCTTTCAATTAGTGTAATGGGAGCTACAGGAAAGGCACAGCGAGCTTATTTCATGCAACCTGTAGTGTGCAAATTAGGAGGGCAGATAGTCCAACACAAATTCCTGCATATGCCCGAATGTCCAGTCCCTTTGATGGGAAGAGACTTGCTGTTTAAATTAGGGGCTCAGATTAACTTTACCCCCAAGGGAGAAATTCATATGACCACGGAAAATGGAGAGCCAGAAGGCGAACTGTGTTTGGAATACCCCTTAAGGGAAAGGTGGCAATTAATGGTGGTGCAAGAGGAGCCAGCTGAGTTGCCCCAGGACTTTTTAGACAAAGTTAACCCCGAGGCATGGGCAGAGGACAACCCACCAGGCATGGCAAGGAACATCCCTCCCATTGTTGTACAACTTAAGCCATTTGCGGGGCCAGTATCGATCCCACAATACCCTATAGGGAGAGTGGCAGCGGAAGGAATTTGGATCCACCTTAAGAGACTGATAGATTATGGCATCCTTGTCCCCTGCCAATCACAATGGAACACGCCCCTTCTCCCAATTAGGAAACCGGATGGGAGTTACCGCCCAGTTCAAGATTTGAGATTGGTGAATGAATCAATAGAGTCTCTCCATCAGAACGTGCCGAACCTGTATACAATTCTGTCTTTGATTCCGCCGGAAGCGGCTTATTTTACAGTGTTAGATTTAAAAGATGCCTATTTTTGCTGCAGACTAGCACCCCAGAGCCAGCCAATTTTTGCCTTTCAATGGGAAGACCCAAAGACAGGCACAAGGCAACAATTCATGCCCACTCGTTTGCCCCAAGGTTTCAAAAACTCCAGCACATTGTTTGGTACCGCTTTGGCTTCAGACCTAGCAAGCTTCCCCCGAAAGCCAGGGCAAATCGTTTTGCAGTATGTTGATGATATTTTGGCTGGAGCGGAAACCAAAGAAGAATGTGAGCAGCTCACAATTGATTTATTGAATCACTTGGCAGCAGCAGGCTACAGAGTAACTAGAAAGAAGGCTCAGATCTGTCAGAAGTCTGTGCGCTACCTGGGCTTTGACATTTCGCAGCACAAGCGTCAATTGCGCGATGAGAGGAAGCAATCAATTATCCAAATTCCTGAGCCTAAGAACAGAAGAGAGCTTAGAGGATTTTTAGGGGCTGCAGGGTTTTGTCGAATTTGGATCCCCAATTTCAGTCTTCTAGCAAAACCCTTGAATATGGCTTTAAGAGGCAAGGAAACTGATGAGTTCATGTGGGGACCCGATCAGAGAGAAAGTTTTAAAGCAATCAAGCAAGCTTTGATCACTGCTCCCACCCTGGGACTTCCGGACCCAGGCAAATCTTTTAGTTTATATGTGGATGAGGAGGAAGGCATTACTAAGGGAGTTTTGTGCCAGAAGCTGGGGAGCTGGCAGCAACCTGTGGCTTACCTGTCAGAAACTTTAAGCCCAACGGAACAGGGGCTTCCCCCTTGCATGCGAGGTGTAGTGGCCTTGGCTGCCCTCTTAAAGAAAGCAGATAAATTCACTTTCGGACAATCCACAATTTGTGTGACCAAGCATGCAATTTTGCCTTTGCTGGACGCTAAGGGAGGTTATCATCTGTCTCAGGCTGCCATGACAAAGTGTCAAAAGTTATTTTCAAGATCAGGTCTTACATTCCAGACCACGGAGGGTTTGAATCCAGCAACCCTTTTGCCAATTAGTGATCAATCAGCCACTCACGACTGTATTCAAGTCATGGATGAAACATACTCATCCCGTCCAGATTTACGTGACACCCCTCACCCACAATGGAAGACTTGGTTTGTGGATGGTAGCAGCTCAGTTGTAAATGGGAAAAGACAGGCAGGATATGCCATTGTGGAATTAGAGGACACAATAATTGAAGCCAAGCAACTGCCCCCTGGTACATCAGCACAGTTGGCAGAGCTGATAGCTCTTACAAGGGCGCTTGAGTTGTCAGAAGGGGAAAAGATCAACCTCTACACTGACTCTAAGTATGCCTTTTTGACACTGCATGCCCATGGAGCACTTTGGAAGGAGAGAGGTCTTCTTACCTCTGAGGGGTCACCAGTGTCACATCCAGAAGTTTTGTTAAAACTTTTAGATGCAGTGTGGTTGCCCAAAGAAGTGGCAGTTGTCCGTTGCCATGGCCATAAGGTTGGTCCTTCACTTGAGGCAAGAGGAAATAGGTTGGCAGATTGAATTGCCAAGCAAGCAGCCCAGGGAGAAAGTGACATTCAACACAGTGACATGCAATTAAGTCTTATTCCAATCGATATTCTCCCACCAACCTCACCCCAGTATTCACCAGCAGAGGAAAAATTTGCAGAGGAAGAGGAATTTGACAAGACTCCAGAGGGATGGTACAAATTGCCCAGTGGACAGTTATGGGTACCAGAGAGCATGGCACGACAGGTAGTTCAAAATCACCATGAGAGCACTCATCAAGGACCAGAAGTGGCTTATCAACATTTGAATCCTTATTTGTACATAGCTAGGCTTCGTCAGCTGGCTTCAAACATGTCTCATAGGTGTGTCATCTGTCAAAGAAACAACCCAAGGTCAGGGCATCTACCCCCTCCAGGAATTCAATATTTTGGGAAAGAACCCTTTGAGGACATGCAAGTAGACTTCACAGAGCTGCCTAGATGTAGATTGTATCGCTATATGCTTGTATTGGTGTGTACTTTTACAGGGTGGCCGGAAGCCTATCCAACAAAGACTGAAAGGGCAAGTGAGGTGGTTAGGATCCTTTTAAGGGATCATATTTGTAGGCACGGGATACCCCACTCATTAAACTCAGATAACGGGCCAGGGTTCATTCATCAGGTGCTCCAAGGTCTTGTCAAGGCTTTGAATGTCAAGTGGAATTTGCATATGGCATACCGACCCCAGAGTTCAGGTCGAGTTGAGAGAATGAACAGGACTTTGAAGAGTCATCTGTCAAAGCTTACTCAAGAGACTGGCAAGAGTTGGGTAGAAATGCTGCCCATTGCCCTCTTTAGATGTAGGACCACCCCCTCTAGTAAGACAGGCATCTCACCCTTTGAGCTTGTGTATGGCAGACCCATCCCGATTTCACATGGGTTACGTCCAGAGAGTATAGTTTCTGTAACACATGCTAAATATCTCCAGATGCTTGGCCGCTCTCTTTCTTCCTTACACAGATGGACGCTTAACATACTGCCCGTGGTTCTCCAGGAGCCCCTTCATCAGTTCGAGCCAGGAGATTCGGTCTGGGTCAAAGATTGGGACCATCAGCCTCTGTGCCCACGATGGAAGGGTCCTTACGTGGTATTATTGGCAACCCCAACAGCAGTTAAAGTGGCCGAAGTGAAGCCCTGGATTCATTACACCCGTGTCAAGAAAGCAGCCCCAGAGGAAGAGGAAGAAGAGTGGACAGTTCAGCCCAATCCGGATGACAGCTTGAAGCTAACCTTCAAAAAGGTGACTTCAAACAGTGGGGAGCCAAAGTAAAAATCTTGGTCTTTCCCTTATGTGTGTGTCTGAAGTGCTTCTCCAGAAGAATTGACTCTCCCTTTGCAGTTTTTGAGCTTTCTGCCTTTTAATTCATCCCCCAAAACAAGAGGAGGGACGAGTTTTTCTAGCGAAGGGAGAGCCAACCTGCTTCAGCAGTAGGCAGGAATAACCTTTCTTTTGTTCGAGACTTTGCTTTTCTGCTCATTTCCTGTCTTAATTGAGCTTTAAACAGCCTTTTTCCCAAGCGCCAGGAAGCATTTCAGCAGCGGAGCCGATCTGCGGTAGCGCAGCAGCTGTCAAAGGCAAAGTTCCGCGGACTGTCATCCAACGTTCTATGAACTGTCAAAAGCCGCCGCAAGCTGTCAAAGTTCTTAAAGGAACCTCAGCGCTTTTGGGAAAGGTTGCTTCCAGTTGCATTTAACCTGTTTTATCTATAATCACGTATTATATAAGTTGCTGATTAGTATTATTAGGATGCAAAGAGTTGCTAGAATGTTTAGATTAGTAGCTATGATTGTTTGCTTGCTTATTATGCCTCTATGTTTAGCTTTTACCCCAGAAGAGTTGGAAGAATGCAAGCCATGTATAGTTGCAGCCACTCAGGGAAGCAAAGTAGTAAACACATTAGTCTATTATACTCAGCGCCCCATTGAGTGTCCACAGGCGGGATCCACATGCTTTGAACCAGGACAAGATGTATCACATATGTGAAAACTTGTCTGGAGAATATCTCTGTTATAAGCCTGAAATCCCTCACAGATACAGGTACACCATTTGGGCAGGAATGTCTAGGACTAAGGTGCCTAGAAGGGACAATCCTGAGGGTGGAGGATCTCTTTATTACATAAACTCCACTACTGTCTTGAAAAACAGTGGCAGGCGAGCAGTAATTTGGTTTGACGCCTGTGATGCTCTTGGAAAGGGCCTAGGAGTTCGCTGTGGGTCAGCTGAATGGGTCAACACTTACAAGTCAAGTCATAAGTATTTGTGCTACCCACATGAAGGGGCCAGAGCAGGCAATCCAGAGGTTTGGGATCCCTGTATTTCAAACAAGCTATGCCAAGGATGGGGCTGCGTTTGTGCCTACACCGCAGGAGGGTACCCAGGATGTGCACACCTGTCACAGTTCAGAAGAATAGGGGGAAACCGTGTCAACCTAGTTATCAGTGAGACACACCCCCAGGTTCAGGTGTATGGTTTTGGTATTGATGGTCCTGGGAAGGATCCACTCACATACTTGACAATTACTCGTGAGGAGGAACGGGAAGGACAAAAGAAAAGTCACACTTGGTCAGTGGAGAATGCCATTGAGAAGCTGAAGGAAAGTCCCTTTGAAATTCCTCAGCATGCTAAGAACCTCTTTCTGGAAATGGCACAGTCAATAGCCACGGAATTAGGTGTCTCAAATTGTTATGTTTGTGGGGGCACGAATATGGGAGAAGATTGGCCTTGGAAGCCATGGAAATTCCTCCCCAGCTGTACAATAACATGTCAAAGATTGGCAATGTCACCAAGAGAGTCCAGTCTCAGAATATGACATGGACCATCACATCACAGTTAGTTGGTCGTGTCTGCTTCTCCCAAAATGGTTCCATTCCAGTGGGCTTTTTGACCTGCATAGGAACCTGGGAAGATGGAGTTTGGACCTCTCCCTCTAATGCACAACCAGAGAAGTTTAATGTCACTTTATTGCCATACTTATATTCAGCAACTCCAGATGTGTGGATGGCCCCAGTAAACATGTACTGGATTTGTGGCAATATGGCCTATGAGTACCTGCCTAGGTCATGGTCTGGCTCATGTGTGTTAGGGTTCATAAAACCATCATTCTTTCTAATCCCAATAGAGACTCAACAATATTTGGCTGCTCCAATATATGGGCCTTTGAACAGGAGGAAGCGTGATGATACTCCTTTTTCAGGCTTCACCTGCAAAAATCCAGAAGAATATGAGGGAGATATTTGGGATTCTGAGAGAATTGTTTGTGTTTATGGGCCTGCAACTTGGGCAGCAGATGGCTCTTGGGGTTATAGAACCCCTATCTATATGCTGAACAGAATTATTAGATTACAGGCAGTTCTGGACCTAGCAGGTCAACGCATCACTTCTGCACTCACTACATTAGCAGCAGTGACAGATCAAATAAGAACAGCTGTTTATCAAAACAGGCTAGCGTTGGATTTATTGGCTGCTGAGAATGGGGTATGTGGAAAGTTTAATCTGACTAATTGTTGTCTGAAAATTGATCCAGTGGGTAAGGTTGTCAATCAGCTTGCCACAGAGATCAAACAGCTAACCTTCAATCCAACTCAGGAGTGGAAAGGCTTGCAAATGCAATGGTTAAATGATTTCATGCCACAAACATGGTTAAAGACAATAGCAGGTTTATTAATTGCTCCATTGTGTATGCTTTTATTCCTTATAATATGCATTCCATGTTTATTAAGGTTTATACAATCAGTTGTTTCTAGAATTGTGGATAAAACAACAGGTCCCAAGTTAATAGCATTATTGCAGGACTATGAGGCTGTCAGGGTGGGCGACTCTATCGAGTGCCCACAACAAGAGGAGGGGATATGATAGGAATATGTCAATTTTTAATCCCTATATAGGCTGCCACCGTAAATAAGATGGTAGCGGCCCTGGATCAAAATCGCCCGATCCGAGAGCCATGTCCTTTAATTCACCCCCTCTCACAGTGTACGTGACTCAAAGCACCACATACCTCTCCCCCTTCCATCTGTATCCTGTTTTTGTGCCTTCTTATCGGGGCCAGAAGCCCACCAGTCACGACCCCCGTCCGGCACGATCCATGGGAAAGCGGAAAAGCGGCTCCATCGATCTGTCGAAACAGCGCTTTGCCGCTTCCTGCTATAGCCTTATCTAGCCGCACAGACGCCGGCCACAGACAGGTGGCACTGCCGTGCAACCTGATTAATGACTTCCCTGCGCGTAGGCGTGCTATGTAAACTGAGAAGTGGGTGATAATGAAACAATGTGCTTCCTTTGATCCGGTTTTCAGCCGTTTTCTCTGCACAGATGCTTCCGATTTTGATCGGGTTTTCGGGAGGGGGTTCAGAAAAATTGTATCTATAAAACCTGTACTGTTTTGTATGTCTTTGGGCTCAGATCTCGAAAATATTCAACTGAGCACCCCCTTTGCAAAGAAGTAAAGCTTTTTCTCCGTTCCACGAACTCTGGCTTGATTATTTCAACTCCCTTGCTCGGGGGGAAAGCGGTTGGTAACCCGGGGGTGTCCCTTTCACAAAGGATCCTGGCAGCTGAAAAAATCAAAGTAATAACGGGAAGTCCAGGCTGGGATTTTTAACAGGAAGAGACGGAGGAGGAATCAGGGTTTTTTTTGTGTGTGTGGGGGGGGAGAATTTCCTTCTCTCTCTCTCTGTCCTCTCCCCCCTCCCAATTCCTTCTCCTGGTCTTTTTCATGAATGTCCTTGGTTTTCTTTTCTTATGGGGGGCAGGGAGGCACAACCTTCCACAACTCCCCCTTTAAAGACCCCCCTCCATGGCACAAGCCCCCCTCCCCCTCCCCTCCCTCTTCTTCGTGTTTTTCCCTCCCCCCTATTTTTGTCCGTCCCTAAAAGCTTCATCCACCCTTTTTTCCTTGGGGGGGGGAAAGAGATGTAGGGAGGAGGGTTTTTTGAGGGGGGCTGGATCTGTCCCCCTTCATTCCTTTCCCACTTTTCCCTCCCCCTCCCTCTTCCTTCCAAATCAAAGTAGGGGGGGCTTGTGGGGAGGGAAATTTAACGCCTCCTTCTCTCTCCGGATCCCCAAAGGAGTGTGCGGTGTATGGGGGGTCTTCCCTTCTGGGACCCCCACCACCATCACGAATTTCAACAAGCCCCCCTCCTCCCCCCAATTCCCCTCCAGCCTCCATCTCCCCCCCCCATGGCATTGCAACACCCCCCATTGCACAGCACTCCTCCTCCTCCTTCTGGGGGGGTCTCTTTTTGGGGGGGTATCGTCTCTTTGGAGAACAGGTCCCTCCCTGGGAGCCTTTCGGGTTCCCCCCCCCATTCCATCAAAAACACCATCTCCTCCCCCCATAAAGGGACGCTCAGGAGGGAGTGTGTTTGTGGGGGGGGCTCCTTCCTTCCTAACAACCCCCCACTTGATCCGCTAAGTCCCCTCTTCCTCCTCTTCCTCTCCATTTACCCCCCATTCCCATCCCCAGTGCCCCCCTCTCCGTATCTGCATTTCTCTCCCCCCCACTGCCTCTCCCGTCCTATTGCAGGAACCTCCTAATGCTT
>JAHTLZ010004414.1:0-12620 GCA_023846285.1 Phrynocephalus versicolor
AGCTTGACTGAACCTCTTTCCACACTCCAGACATTCAAATGACTTCTCGCCTGTGTGGGTCTTGTAATGCTTAGCAAGGCTTCCAGCTTGACTGAACCTCATTCCACACTCCAGGCATTCAAATGGTTTCTCCCGTTGGTGAATATTCCCATGGGGACTATTTGTTGATGTGCTAGTAAAATATTTTTCACACTTGCCATGCTCATTCCTTTCCTCTGGTTTTGATGTTTTCGGGACCTCTTGGTCTTCCTCCTGACAAGGCATAGATCTGTCCATCTTTCGATCTATTTGTTTTCCTTCTAAGCTTCTTCCTTCGGGTTTGATTCTCAACACCCTCTTTTGCACCTGAATATTCAACCTCTTCCTCTCACGCTTGGAGTCCTCCTCTTTTATTTCTTCTCTACAGTATCTTACCTGCAAAATATAAATGACCACAAAAAAACAGAGTTTTAAATCAAATAACAAACCCACTGCCATGGCGGAGGCAGGAGAATGAGATGCAGCTTTCAGGATGCCTGGTCTATGGAACTCCCTGCCAGGAGAAGTGGTGACAGCTGTCAGCCTTGACCGCTTTAACAAAGGATTGGATGAGTTAATGGAGAACAAGGGGATGAATGGCTGTCAATATGGATGTCTAAGGACAACATCTGAGTTGGAGAGAGAGGCAGGAACTTTCTCGATGCCATTGGCAGGGAATCGTAAGCAGGGGAGGACATCTGCTTGGGAATACCCTGAAGCCAATGCTGAGCCACCGCTATGTGAGACAGAACGCTGGACTGGGTGGGCTGTGATGGCCTCTTCCAGCAAGGCTGCTCTTCTGTTCTTTTGCTCTTAACATCAGGAGTACAAAACCCAAAATCTATTGGAGCAGGAGAGGCGAGTGGGAAGGCTCCACCTTTGCCTGACTACGAGTCATCTTCCTTCATTTAGAGTCTGTGGTTGTCTTTGCGGTGGGGGTAGGTGGGGTGTCAATCTTTCCATTTTTCTTTCACTGCTTATATGGTGAGGTGGGTGAGGGGTTTTAACTCCTTTAAATGACCCTGAGGAGTCGTAACATATAAATGCATGAAATCAATCAGTAACGAAATAAAAGCGTTCTTGAGGAGGCATGCTGGGGGGGAAGGCAGCTTCTTTCGAGGGGGGGCATCCCATCAGGGCAACCAAAACTACTCTTCTTCCTCTTGAAGCAGGAGTCAAAGGGAACCCTTACCTGGACGGACCTCCTTCCCAGAACCCCAAAGGGACCCCCTCAGGCAGGGATCCCCGTCCTGGATTCAGTAGATCTCCCGCTTGTTGGGGGGGGGGAGAAATATAGAATCACCTCTTCAAATGATAGGAATATGTCAATTTTTAATCCCTATATAGGCTGCCACCGTAAATAAGATGGTAGCGGCCCTGGATCAAAATCGCCCGATCCGAGAGCCATGTCCTTTAATTCACCCCCTCTCATAGTGTACGTGACTCAAAGCACCACATACCTCTCCCCCTTCCATCTGTATCCTGTGTTCGTGCCTTCTTATCGGGGCCAGAAGCCCACCAGTCACGACCCCCGTCCGGCACGATCCATGGGAAAGCGGAAAAGCGGCTCCATCGATCTGTCGAAACAGCGCTTTGCCGCTTCCTGCTATAGCCTTATCTAGCCGCACAGATGCCGGCCGCAGACAGGTGGCGCTGCCGTGCAACCTGATTAATGACTTCCCTGCGCGTAGGCGCGCTATGTAAACTGAGAAGTGGGTGATAACAATGAAACAATGTGCTTCCTTTGATCCGGTTTTCGGCCGTTTTCTCTGCACAGATGCTTCCGATTTTGATCGGGTTTTCGGGAGGGGGTTCAGAAAAATTGTATCTATAAAACCTGTACTGTTTTGTATGTCTTTGGGCTCAGATCTCGAAGATATTCGACTGAGCACCCCCTTTGCAAAGAAGTAAAGCTTTTTCTCCATTCCACGAACTCTGGCTTGATTATTTCAACTCCCTTGCTCGGGTGGAAAGCAGTTGGTAACCCGGGGGTGTCCCTTTTATCTGGGGGCTCGTCCGGGATCCCCCCTTTTTTGAGCGGGGAGGCCAGATCGAGCGGGAACCGAACAGCCAGCGATTTGGGAAGACTTCCAGCGCGCACCCTTCATTTTGTGAGGGGGAACTCTTCACTTAGCGTGGGTGGAGATGGACCGCTCGAGGAGAAAAATCGTTGGGAGCCAGCTGGGGAGCGTGTTCCGAAGAGAATTTGGTAAGGTTCGGGGACCGGTCCGTTGGGGGGAAGGAGAGTAATTCTCTGGGATCCCTAAATGGTTGGGAGGTGACCTCCTAGTGTGTTAAGGGTTGGCGAAGTGGTGTTACTGTGTTTTAAAGAGGGGAGAAGAGCTGTGCTCTAACACCTCAGGAGTTTAAGTGAGGGGCGGGAGACCCTCTTGGTATATGGTGGCAAAAGTAATTTTGGCTGTCAACGTTTTAGCTTAGAAATAATAAGATTTTAATAGGCAGTGGGCACTAGTCAGGTTGGGAGGCTTTTGATGTGGGCAATTTGAGAGGCTACTGACCCAGTGATTCTGTGAGAGCGTGGAAGGTGGGGGCCTTAGAGTGCCTCTTTTACAGAGCGAATCAGGACAAACACAGTTCTCGTGTGGGGGCGACCCCCGAGTCGTTGTCAGTATGTGTGCTTGTGTGAAAAACTTTTAGGTGCGGGTCACGTAGCAGTGTGTGGGAGTTCTGCAGGAACACTTCCTAGATTAGAAATTAAAAACCATGGGGCAGAATTCAAGCAAGCCAACAACTCCCCTGGACTGTTTCCTTTTAAATTGGCACTCAGCAATCAGGAACTTTGACTTTGGGATCAAATTGAAGCATGAGAGGATGCAGACATTATGCCAAATTGAGTGGCCGATTATGCAGGAGGGTTGGCCCCCGGAGGGTTCGTTCAATGAGGTCATCATTAGGCAGCTGTGGCTGAAAATTCTTAAAAACTGCCCTGAACAAATCCCTTACATCGAAGTTTGGAAGGGGAACGTAAAGAAAAATCCTTCATGAATCCAATGCTGCAGGGAACTACCTCCGCAGGCAAAGTTATTAGCCTTAAAGAAAAAGGGACCCATCTTAGAGAGCCGCCCTGAAGATTATGATGTCCTTGCGCCCCCGCCTCCTTATGCAGCAGCTCCCCCGTGAAATCCAGCTCCCCCGGGAAACCCTGCTCCCCCAGGAAATCCAGCACCCCTTGCTCAACCCCAGGCTCAACTCCCTGCAGGAGGAGGTGGTCCTCCCAAAGGCGAGGGGTCCCCTCAACCAGGACCTTCAGATGCGATCCCCAAAGATAGAAGCAAACCCCGAGGGGGAGGGGGGAAAGATGAGGATGAAGAGGAGGAGACAAGAGGAATTTCGTTTCAGACTGAGGGGAAATGTTGAATGGGGCGAAGATGATTATCAAAGAGTAGCAGATTTAATAAAGAAGTACAAGGAATCTGTGATGGAAGTGGGAAATTATGCCCTGGAGGCTGCAGGAGAGAGACACTGGGCAAAAAGGCAAAGATACCTTTTAAGGGCGTATGATGCAGCCAGGAAGCATGAGGAATTTCTTGAACAGAGGAAAATTGAGGAGCAGGCAAAAGTTATGCCGTTAAGGCGGGTATACGACCCTGTGGTCCAGAATCAACAGGGCCCACGCACATTTACAATGCAACACGTTCCTTTCACATCCTCAGACATAATTAATTGGAAAAACACACTTCCGAGTTTGGAGGAAGATCCAGATAAGAACTTTGAGACGATGTCCAGTATTTTCAATGTGCACATGCCCACATATGAGGATGTCCAACACCTAATTAGGGGTTTGTTTAATTCAGTGGAGACCCGGAAGATTTTTGAGGAGGCTAGAAAGTCCAGAGTAGCATTGGGGGACAATCAGGCGCAAGCGGAAGCAGCAGTTCCGACTACCACTCCGCCAGATTGGGACTATAATTCGGATGCAGGGCGCACAGCTTTGAGAAATTACCATACAGCCATCCTTCAGGGCATCAGGGCTGTTGGCAGGAAGAAAATTAATATGTCCAAAGTGAATGACGTGGTGCAGAAAGCTGATGAATCACCAGGAGCTTATCTTGAGAGATTATTTCAAGCTTTTAGGAGATATACTCCAATTAATCCTGAGGACCCTGGTATGGAGAATATAGTCAAGACTGTTTTTGTTGCCCAAAGCGCCCCAGACATAAGAAAAAGAATTCAAAAGGAGGCTAACTTTATGGGCCAAACTCTGCAATGGATGGTTCAGTTGGCCCAAACAAAGTTTAATAACAGAGAAGAGGATCAGAGTGCCCCAAAGAATAAAGTGCAAGCAAGAAAGGTGATGGCGCTGAATCAGGTTTCTGACCCCCGTAATTTCAATGCTTCAGGGAACACACGTGGACCATTGATGAGAAATCAATGGGCACTCTGTAGTCAAATAGGACATTGGCGCAAGGATTGTTACATGAACCCCGAAAATCAAAGGAGGGGAGGCTTTAATCAAGGTCCACGTCGCCCTTGGCAGCCACAAGCCCCTGGCTACAAGCAATACCAGCAGCAAGGTCCCTTTAACTTCCCACAGCAAGGGAACTTCCAGGGCAACAGAGGACAAGGGGGTCAATTCCAGCCAGGAAGTCAAGCCCCAGCGCAGCCAAGTCAAGCGCAGCAAGCACCCCAGAGAGGACAGGGGCCGGCATGGACCCCACCTTACCAAAATGTGATGGCTCTGGATGAGGATGGCCAATATTGACGGGGACAGGGCTCTAGCTCCCGTGAGCCCTTGATTACAGTGCAAACAGGGAACAAATCAGTGCAATTTCTCGTAGATACGGGAGCCAGCCATTCAGTTATACCCCAGCTAGTCAAACCGCTGGATCGGAACCTTTCAATTAGTGTAATGGGAGCTACAGGAAAGGCACAGCGAGCTTATTTCATGCAACCTGTAGTGTGCAAATTAGGAGGGCAGATAGTCCAACACAAATTCCTGCATATGCCCGAATGTCCAGTCCCTTTGATGGGAAGAGACTTGCTGTTTAAATTAGGGGCTCAGATTAACTTTACCCCCAAGGGAGAAATTCATATGACCACGGAAAATGGAGAGCCAGAAGGCGAACTGTGTTTGGAATACCCCTTAAGGGAAAGGTGGCAATTAATGGTGGTGCAAGAGGAGCCAGCTGAGTTGCCCCAGGACTTTTTAGACAAAGTTAACCCCGAGGCATGGGCAGAGGACAACCCACCAGGCATGGCAAGGAACATCCCTCCCATTGTTGTACAACTTAAGCCATTTGCGGGGCCAGTATCGATCCCACAATACCCTATAGGGAGAGTGGCAGCGGAAGGAATTTGGATCCACCTTAAGAGACTGATAGATTATGGCATCCTTGTCCCCTGCCAATCACAATGGAACACGCCCCTTCTCCCAATTAGGAAACCGGATGGGAGTTACCGCCCAGTTCAAGATTTGAGATTGGTGAATGAATCAATAGAGTCTCTCCATCAGAACGTGCCGAACCTGTATACAATTCTGTCTTTGATTCCGCCGGAAGCGGCTTATTTTACAGTGTTAGATTTAAAAGATGCCTATTTTTGCTGCAGACTAGCACCCCAGAGCCAGCCAATTTTTGCCTTTCAATGGGAAGACCCAAAGACAGGCACAAGGCAACAATTCATGCCCACTCGTTTGCCCCAAGGTTTCAAAAACTCCAGCACATTGTTTGGTACCGCTTTGGCTTCAGACCTAGCAAGCTTCCCCCGAAAGCCAGGGCAAATCGTTTTGCAGTATGTTGATGATATTTTGGCTGGAGCGGAAACCAAAGAAGAATGTGAGCAGCTCACAATTGATTTATTGAATCACTTGGCAGCAGCAGGCTACAGAGTAACTAGAAAGAAGGCTCAGATCTGTCAGAAGTCTGTGCGCTACCTGGGCTTTGACATTTCGCAGCACAAGCGTCAATTGCGCGATGAGAGGAAGCAATCAATTATCCAAATTCCTGAGCCTAAGAACAGAAGAGAGCTTAGAGGATTTTTAGGGGCTGCAGGGTTTTGTCGAATTTGGATCCCCAATTTCAGTCTTCTAGCAAAACCCTTGAATATGGCTTTAAGAGGCAAGGAAACTGATGAGTTCATGTGGGGACCCGATCAGAGAGAAAGTTTTAAAGCAATCAAGCAAGCTTTGATCACTGCTCCCACCCTGGGACTTCCGGACCCAGGCAAATCTTTTAGTTTATATGTGGATGAGGAGGAAGGCATTACTAAGGGAGTTTTGTGCCAGAAGCTGGGGAGCTGGCAGCAACCTGTGGCTTACCTGTCAGAAACTTTAAGCCCAACGGAACAGGGGCTTCCCCCTTGCATGCGAGGTGTAGTGGCCTTGGCTGCCCTCTTAAAGAAAGCAGATAAATTCACTTTCGGACAATCCACAATTTGTGTGACCAAGCATGCAATTTTGCCTTTGCTGGACGCTAAGGGAGGTTATCATCTGTCTCAGGCTGCCATGACAAAGTGTCAAAAGTTATTTTCAAGATCAGGTCTTACATTCCAGACCACGGAGGGTTTGAATCCAGCAACCCTTTTGCCAATTAGTGATCAATCAGCCACTCACGACTGTATTCAAGTCATGGATGAAACATACTCATCCCGTCCAGATTTACGTGACACCCCTCACCCACAATGGAAGACTTGGTTTGTGGATGGTAGCAGCTCAGTTGTAAATGGGAAAAGACAGGCAGGATATGCCATTGTGGAATTAGAGGACACAATAATTGAAGCCAAGCAACTGCCCCCTGGTACATCAGCACAGTTGGCAGAGCTGATAGCTCTTACAAGGGCGCTTGAGTTGTCAGAAGGGGAAAAGATCAACCTCTACACTGACTCTAAGTATGCCTTTTTGACACTGCATGCCCATGGAGCACTTTGGAAGGAGAGAGGTCTTCTTACCTCTGAGGGGTCACCAGTGTCACATCCAGAAGTTTTGTTAAAACTTTTAGATGCAGTGTGGTTGCCCAAAGAAGTGGCAGTTGTCCGTTGCCATGGCCATAAGGTTGGTCCTTCACTTGAGGCAAGAGGAAATAGGTTGGCAGATTGAATTGCCAAGCAAGCAGCCCAGGGAGAAAGTGACATTCAACACAGTGACATGCAATTAAGTCTTATTCCAATCGATATTCTCCCACCAACCTCACCCCAGTATTCACCAGCAGAGGAAAAATTTGCAGAGGAAGAGGAATTTGACAAGACTCCAGAGGGATGGTACAAATTGCCCAGTGGACAGTTATGGGTACCAGAGAGCATGGCACGACAGGTAGTTCAAAATCACCATGAGAGCACTCATCAAGGACCAGAAGTGGCTTATCAACATTTGAATCCTTATTTGTACATAGCTAGGCTTCGTCAGCTGGCTTCAAACATGTCTCATAGGTGTGTCATCTGTCAAAGAAACAACCCAAGGTCAGGGCATCTACCCCCTCCAGGAATTCAATATTTTGGGAAAGAACCCTTTGAGGACATGCAAGTAGACTTCACAGAGCTGCCTAGATGTAGATTGTATCGCTATATGCTTGTATTGGTGTGTACTTTTACAGGGTGGCCGGAAGCCTATCCAACAAAGACTGAAAGGGCAAGTGAGGTGGTTAGGATCCTTTTAAGGGATCATATTTGTAGGCACGGGATACCCCACTCATTAAACTCAGATAACGGGCCAGGGTTCATTCATCAGGTGCTCCAAGGTCTTGTCAAGGCTTTGAATGTCAAGTGGAATTTGCATATGGCATACCGACCCCAGAGTTCAGGTCGAGTTGAGAGAATGAACAGGACTTTGAAGAGTCATCTGTCAAAGCTTACTCAAGAGACTGGCAAGAGTTGGGTAGAAATGCTGCCCATTGCCCTCTTTAGATGTAGGACCACCCCCTCTAGTAAGACAGGCATCTCACCCTTTGAGCTTGTGTATGGCAGACCCATCCCGATTTCACATGGGTTACGTCCAGAGAGTATAGTTTCTGTAACACATGCTAAATATCTCCAGATGCTTGGCCGCTCTCTTTCTTCCTTACACAGATGGACGCTTAACATACTGCCCGTGGTTCTCCAGGAGCCCCTTCATCAGTTCGAGCCAGGAGATTCGGTCTGGGTCAAAGATTGGGACCATCAGCCTCTGTGCCCACGATGGAAGGGTCCTTACGTGGTATTATTGGCAACCCCAACAGCAGTTAAAGTGGCCGAAGTGAAGCCCTGGATTCATTACACCCGTGTCAAGAAAGCAGCCCCAGAGGAAGAGGAAGAAGAGTGGACAGTTCAGCCCAATCCGGATGACAGCTTGAAGCTAACCTTCAAAAAGGTGACTTCAAACAGTGGGGAGCCAAAGTAAAAATCTTGGTCTTTCCCTTATGTGTGTGTCTGAAGTGCTTCTCCAGAAGAATTGACTCTCCCTTTGCAGTTTTTGAGCTTTCTGCCTTTTAATTCATCCCCCAAAACAAGAGGAGGGACGAGTTTTTCTAGCGAAGGGAGAGCCAACCTGCTTCAGCAGTAGGCAGGAATAACCTTTCTTTTGTTCGAGACTTTGCTTTTCTGCTCATTTCCTGTCTTAATTGAGCTTTAAACAGCCTTTTTCCCAAGCGCCAGGAAGCATTTCAGCAGCGGAGCCGATCTGCGGTAGCGCAGCAGCTGTCAAAGGCAAAGTTCCGCGGACTGTCATCCAACGTTCTATGAACTGTCAAAAGCCGCCGCAAGCTGTCAAAGTTCTTAAAGGAACCTCAGCGCTTTTGGGAAAGGTTGCTTCCAGTTGCATTTAACCTGTTTTATCTATAATCACGTATTATATAAGTTGCTGATTAGTATTATTAGGATGCAAAGAGTTGCTAGAATGTTTAGATTAGTAGCTATGATTGTTTGCTTGCTTATTATGCCTCTATGTTTAGCTTTTACCCCAGAAGAGTTGGAAGAATGCAAGCCATGTATAGTTGCAGCCACTCAGGGAAGCAAAGTAGTAAACACATTAGTCTATTATACTCAGCGCCCCATTGAGTGTCCACAGGCGGGATCCACATGCTTTGAACCAGGACAAGATGTATCACATATGTGAAAACTTGTCTGGAGAATATCTCTGTTATAAGCCTGAAATCCCTCACAGATACAGGTACACCATTTGGGCAGGAATGTCTAGGACTAAGGTGCCTAGAAGGGACAATCCTGAGGGTGGAGGATCTCTTTATTACATAAACTCCACTACTGTCTTGAAAAACAGTGGCAGGCGAGCAGTAATTTGGTTTGACGCCTGTGATGCTCTTGGAAAGGGCCTAGGAGTTCGCTGTGGGTCAGCTGAATGGGTCAACACTTACAAGTCAAGTCATAAGTATTTGTGCTACCCACATGAAGGGGCCAGAGCAGGCAATCCAGAGGTTTGGGATCCCTGTATTTCAAACAAGCTATGCCAAGGATGGGGCTGCGTTTGTGCCTACACCGCAGGAGGGTACCCAGGATGTGCACACCTGTCACAGTTCAGAAGAATAGGGGGAAACCGTGTCAACCTAGTTATCAGTGAGACACACCCCCAGGTTCAGGTGTATGGTTTTGGTATTGATGGTCCTGGGAAGGATCCACTCACATACTTGACAATTACTCGTGAGGAGGAACGGGAAGGACAAAAGAAAAGTCACACTTGGTCAGTGGAGAATGCCATTGAGAAGCTGAAGGAAAGTCCCTTTGAAATTCCTCAGCATGCTAAGAACCTCTTTCTGGAAATGGCACAGTCAATAGCCACGGAATTAGGTGTCTCAAATTGTTATGTTTGTGGGGGCACGAATATGGGAGAAGATTGGCCTTGGAAGCCATGGAAATTCCTCCCCAGCTGTACAATAACATGTCAAAGATTGGCAATGTCACCAAGAGAGTCCAGTCTCAGAATATGACATGGACCATCACATCACAGTTAGTTGGTCGTGTCTGCTTCTCCCAAAATGGTTCCATTCCAGTGGGCTTTTTGACCTGCATAGGAACCTGGGAAGATGGAGTTTGGACCTCTCCCTCTAATGCACAACCAGAGAAGTTTAATGTCACTTTATTGCCATACTTATATTCAGCAACTCCAGATGTGTGGATGGCCCCAGTAAACATGTACTGGATTTGTGGCAATATGGCCTATGAGTACCTGCCTAGGTCATGGTCTGGCTCATGTGTGTTAGGGTTCATAAAACCATCATTCTTTCTAATCCCAATAGAGACTCAACAATATTTGGCTGCTCCAATATATGGGCCTTTGAACAGGAGGAAGCGTGATGATACTCCTTTTTCAGGCTTCACCTGCAAAAATCCAGAAGAATATGAGGGAGATATTTGGGATTCTGAGAGAATTGTTTGTGTTTATGGGCCTGCAACTTGGGCAGCAGATGGCTCTTGGGGTTATAGAACCCCTATCTATATGCTGAACAGAATTATTAGATTACAGGCAGTTCTGGACCTAGCAGGTCAACGCATCACTTCTGCACTCACTACATTAGCAGCAGTGACAGATCAAATAAGAACAGCTGTTTATCAAAACAGGCTAGCGTTGGATTTATTGGCTGCTGAGAATGGGGTATGTGGAAAGTTTAATCTGACTAATTGTTGTCTGAAAATTGATCCAGTGGGTAAGGTTGTCAATCAGCTTGCCACAGAGATCAAACAGCTAACCTTCAATCCAACTCAGGAGTGGAAAGGCTTGCAAATGCAATGGTTAAATGATTTCATGCCACAAACATGGTTAAAGACAATAGCAGGTTTATTAATTGCTCCATTGTGTATGCTTTTATTCCTTATAATATGCATTCCATGTTTATTAAGGTTTATACAATCAGTTGTTTCTAGAATTGTGGATAAAACAACAGGTCCCAAGTTAATAGCATTATTGCAGGACTATGAGGCTGTCAGGGTGGGCGACTCTATCGAGTGCCCACAACAAGAGGAGGGGATATGATAGGAATATGTCAATTTTTAATCCCTATATAGGCTGCCACCGTAAATAAGATGGTAGCGGCCCTGGATCAAAATCGCCCGATCCGAGAGCCATGTCCTTTAATTCACCCCCTCTCACAGTGTACGTGACTCAAAGCACCACATACCTCTCCCCCTTCCATCTGTATCCTGTTTTTGTGCCTTCTTATCGGGGCCAGAAGCCCACCAGTCACGACCCCCGTCCGGCACGATCCATGGGAAAGCGGAAAAGCGGCTCCATCGATCTGTCGAAACAGCGCTTTGCCGCTTCCTGCTATAGCCTTATCTAGCCGCACAGACGCCGGCCACAGACAGGTGGCACTGCCGTGCAACCTGATTAATGACTTCCCTGCGCGTAGGCGTGCTATGTAAACTGAGAAGTGGGTGATAATGAAACAATGTGCTTCCTTTGATCCGGTTTTCAGCCGTTTTCTCTGCACAGATGCTTCCGATTTTGATCGGGTTTTCGGGAGGGGGTTCAGAAAAATTGTATCTATAAAACCTGTACTGTTTTGTATGTCTTTGGGCTCAGATCTCGAAAATATTCAACTGAGCACCCCCTTTGCAAAGAAGTAAAGCTTTTTCTCCGTTCCACGAACTCTGGCTTGATTATTTCAACTCCCTTGCTCGGGGGGAAAGCGGTTGGTAACCCGGGGGTGTCCCTTTCACAAAGGATCCTGGCAGCTGAAAAAATCAAAGTAATAACGGGAAGTCCAGGCTGGGATTTTTAACAGGAAGAGACGGAGGAGGAATCAGGGTTTTTTTTGTGTGTGTGGGGGGGGAGAATTTCCTTCTCTCTCTCTCTGTCCTCTCCCCCCTCCCAATTCCTTCTCCTGGTCTTTTTCATGAATGTCCTTGGTTTTCTTTTCTTATGGGGGGCAGGGAGGCACAACCTTCCACAACTCCCCCTTTAAAGACCCCCCTCCATGGCACAAGCCCCCCTCCCCCTCCCCTCCCTCTTCTTCGTGTTTTTCCCTCCCCCCTATTTTTGTCCGTCCCTAAAAGCTTCATCCACCCTTTTTTCCTTGGGGGGGGGAAAGAGATGTAGGGAGGAGGGTTTTTTGAGGGGGGCTGGATCTGTCCCCCTTCATTCCTTTCCCACTTTTCCCTCCCCCTCCCTCTTCCTTCCAAATCAAAGTAGGGGGGGCTTGTGGGGAGGGAAATTTAACGCCTCCTTCTCTCTCCGGATCCCCAAAGGAGTGTGCGGTGTATGGGGGGTCTTCCCTTCTGGGACCCCCACCACCATCACGAATTTCAACAAGCCCCCCTCCTCCCCCCAATTCCCCTCCAGCCTCCATCTCCCCCCCCCATGGCATTGCAACACCCCCCATTGCACAGCACTCCTCCTCCTCCTTCTGGGGGGGTCTCTTTTTGGGGGGGTATCGTCTCTTTGGAGAACAGGTCCCTCCCTGGGAGCCTTTCGGGTTCCCCCCCCCATTCCATCAAAAACACCATCTCCTCCCCCCATAAAGGGACGCTCAGGAGGGAGTGTGTTTGTGGGGGGGGGCTCCTTCCTTCCTAACAACCCCCCACTTGATCCGCTAAGTCCCCTCTTCCTCCTCTTCCTCTCCATTTACCCCCCATTCCCATCCCCAGTGCCCCCCTCTCCGTATCTGCATTTCTCTCCCCCCCCACTGCCTCTCCCGTCCTATTGCAGGAACCTCCTAATGCTT
>JAHTLZ010004415.1:10350-37665 GCA_023846285.1 Phrynocephalus versicolor
ACGGGGAGGAAATACACTATAAAAATTACATTAAGTATATCAAGCCAAAAATAACGGTTTAACATATTAACAAATCACCAAATAATATCACAATACTAATAAGTTTGTTACTTCTTGCCAACTTTTCCGGGAAGTCTCATCGTAGTCTCCCTTTAGAAAACCGGAGAGTCTGTCGATTTCAATACATTCTCTTATCTTTTCGTGGAAGTTTCTCTCTGTTGGCACTTCTGGTTGTTTCCAAAATTTCGCATACAGTATCCTTGCTGCAACTATTACATGATGAAGTACATATTTCTGGTCATATGAGATATTAATATCTACTATATTTAATAGAAAAAATTCTGGTCTAAGCTCTAACTTAATCTTCAAATATCTTTCTAAAAATTATTTTAACATTATCCAATATGCCTTTGCCTCTTTACATGTCCACCACATATGGTAGAAAGTGCCACTGTCATGTTTACATTTCCAACATTTGGGTGAGCAATTATACATCTTAGATAAACGGTGGGGGGGGGGGGAAATGCCATCTATAAAACATCTTGTACAATTTTCCTTAAAGGAAACCAGTCTCTCTTCTTCTGGGACAGATCCAACAAGGATCAAGGTCCCAAATCATGAAGGGCTTTATTATAAGTCAACGAGGTTCGAGAATCGAGCGTGGATACAACCAGGGAGCTGGTGCTGGTGGCCGGAAGTGGGGATATAGGGTCAAATATGCTAGTTCCAGGAATGAGCTCCAGGAATTTGGACCTGCTGAGGATTCCGTACTGTTTTCAAGGGCACCCCTAGGCAGAGAGCCTTACAGTAGTCTATTTTTGAGATGACCAGTGTGCGCTCCAGTGCTAATTTGGCACTTCTCGTCCAGGATGGGGTGCCAGTGGACAATCAACCGCAGTTGATAAATGGCAGTCCTGGCCTTGGCCAATATTTGATCCTCCGTAGGGAGAGACCCAGCTCCAGGAGTGCCCACAAATCTGCTGGCCATTTCAGCCCGATCGGCTTCAACATGGATTCCTGCAGTGAGCAGGGGGTTGCCCTTGTTGGCCTTTGAGTGCCACCTCCATTGTTCTGTGATTCTAGTGACGGAGGGGGCTCTTTAGTCTGGAAAAAAGGCGCCTGAGGGGGGATATGATTGAGACGTACAAATTAATGCAGAGCATGAGTAAAGTGGATAGAGGGAAGCTCTTCTCCCTCTCACAAAATACCAGAACTAAGGGACATCCACTCAAATTGAGGGCTGGGAGAGTAAGAACAGACCAAAGAAAATATTTTTCCACCCAGCGCGTTGTTAATCTGTGGAACACCCTGCCACAGGAGGTGGTGATGGCATCTGGCCTGGATGCCTTCAAAAGGGGATTGGACAGATTCCTGGAGGAAAAGTCCATCCCAGGTGACAAACCATGATGGAGATGTGTCATCTCCAGGCTTAAAACCAGAGTACTTCAAAGGCCAGATGCAGGGGGAGTGGTATCAGGAGACAGAGATCTAGTCTCGTGTGCTCCCAGATGCATCTGGTGGGGCCACTATGAGATACATGAAACTGGACTAGATGGGCCTTCTTGGCCTGATCCAGCAGGGTTCTTCTTATGTTCTTATGGGGTGTGGTTAGGGGACAAAGCCAGCAGGCTCCTTCCACACACACATCCTACTCCCCATGGATCCGGGGATACACACACGTTTAGACCTCCTACAGGGAGCACAGCCGTCAACAGGGAATTCAGAGTTTTGGAAAGTGTCTAGCTGGACTACAACATCCAGAATCCCCCCAACTGGCAAGACAGCTGGATCCTGGGAGTTTATTCCCTAGCTCTGCTACAGCACTCCACCCCCCCACCCCCACCCCTGGTGCCTGGGGCTCGAACCATAGCGAAAGGCAGGGCTGTGGGTGTTTTCCTGCCCAAAGCTCTAGTTTCCACCTCCACAAGGAGGAGGTGAGAAGCCGTGGCTTTTTAAACATGCCTGACATGGCAGCCGGTGGGGTGTGGTTGGTTTTTTTTTTTTTGGCCCCTAATTGTGGGATGCTCGACACCTCTGACTGGGATGTGGCCAACAGAGGTGGGTTGCCTTGTTGACTTTTATGGCTCCCTCTGAAAAGAAATGTCTGTCCTCTATTCTGCTCCTTTTGCGTCACTCCTCCGACATCAAGGAGCTTTTTAAAGAAACCCGACGGCAGCGAAAGAGTGCATCTTTCACCAGTCTGATAGAGCACAGAGCGTGCCTTTCACAGGTCTCCTTTTCTGGGTCCGGCTCCCTCCTCGGCGCCTCCCGGACCTTCCTTACAAGAGACTGACTCTTTCAAACAGCTGTTGTGTTGAGGTGTGGGTGGGTGAGAGGGAGGAACAAGAAGCTAGCGATGGAGAGGGAGGCAGGAGTTTCCAATGGTGCGTGAAGCCCAGTGCTCTTGTGGAGGACAGGCAGATAAATGCCTCTCATCCCACCCCATCATCAGCGCCAAGCAGCTGCGCCTCTGAAATAAACACTCCATGATGGAGAGCTGCGACCCAAAGTCCTCGCTCAACTGACAGCTTGCCTGGGATGGAACGTGCCTTCCATGGAGTTTTTGTCTTTCCCTGCGTTGGCCCCTGCATGCCAGGCGTGAACGACCCCCCACACCCTTTCCTCCATGGAGCCCCTTTGTGAGCATATTTTTCAGCCTTTGTCATGGAGACTGTGGGAAAACGTACAGAAACCTAAACCACTGAGCTTTCAACTCTGACCTTTGAAGTACCCGTTTTTAAGCCCGGAGATGACGCACCTCCATCATGATTTGTACCCTTTGATGGACTTTTCCTCCAGGAATCTGTCCAATCCCCTTTTGAAGGCATCCAGGCCAGTTGCCACATAAGAACATAAGAAGAGCCACGATGGATCAGGCCAAAGGCCCATCTAGTCCACCTTCCTGTATCTCACAGTGGCCCCACCAAATGCGTCTGGGAGCGCATGAGACTAGATATCTGTCTCCTGATACCACTCCCCTGCATCTGGCCCTTGAAGTACCCCGCTTTTAAGCCTGGAGATGATACATCTCCCCATCATGGTTTGTCACCTGGGATGGACTTCTCCTACAGGAATCTGACCAATCCCCTTTTGAAGGGATCCAGGCTAGATGCCATCACCACATCCTGTGGCAGGGAGTTCCACAGACTAATAACGCGCTGGGTGAAAAAATATTTTCTTTTGTCTATTCTTACTCTCCCAGCCCCCAATTTGAGTGTATGTCCCCTAGTTCTGGTATTTTGTTAGAGGGAGAAGAGCGTCCCTCTATCCACTTTACTCATACCCTGCATTATTTTGCATGTCTCAAACATATCCCCCCTCAGGCGCCTTTTTTCCAGACTAAAGAGCCCCAAATATTTTAGCCTTTCCTCATAAGGGAGGTCCCCCAGTCCAGTAATCATTTTAGTCACTCTCCTTTGCACCCGATCGTCACACAGGAGAGTTCACCCACAGAGATCCCTGACTTGCCCTGTTTCTTTCTCTTCCCTGCAGGGCCTTGCCCCATTGAGTCTTCGGGAACCAGATCCCATTTCCCCCTCTCCTGTTCCCTTGAGGAAAGCACGTGGAACTCAGCCGTAGAAGGGCAGGACGGGAACGCCTTGACCGTCTTCATCTTCCCTCCTCCTGACGCACGGATTGGCCGCTACCACCTGACCTTGGAGACCTCCACGGGCGATCAAGGGTCTAGCTACAGCCTTGGCGAATTTGTCCTGCTCTTTAATCCGTGGTGCCCAGGTAGGTCCTTGACTGGCCCCGGGTCCTTCCTTGGGGCGGGTGAGTGGGTGTTAGCTCAGTAGGATGAATCAGAGGCCATAACTAGATAATTTTTGCATCAGAAGCCAAAATATCCGATTATGCGCTCCTCCCTTCCCAACCTCTGTTGTCAACTGCTGTCTGAAAAGAGCCAAGAGGATGGGAGAATCAAGTGATAGTGGCGGTTACTTGTCTGTTAGTGTTGCACTTAGGAGTGATTAAAAATGTTACTTCATGTCTGTCATGCAACAGCTGAAGTTTGTCTCGACTACGCCCATGGAATGGGTGCCAAGCGCGACAATCCTGTGCCTGGTGGTGGGGTAGGGTATTTCCTTGTCACAGTTTGTTCTCGCTGTCTGTTCCGAGACAAGACACCGTGTAGTAACGACTGTCACGCAACAAAACATTTATTTCTCTCAGCAAACAGTGTCCAGGTTTGTTTGTTTTATTTTGACTTTTCAGAAGCGAAATATTGAAAAAGAATTTTTTAAGCCCAAAAGAAAAAGGGGAAAGGAAGCTAGACAAGTTCAGTGTTTGTCACGGTACAAGACCGTGAGGTAGCACATGTCACGAGACAAGTTATCACGACCATGGGAACACTGAAACAGGGACAAAACCACGTGATCGCGACCAACGCTGTCACGGTACAAAACTAGTCACGGAACAAAGAAGGACGTGAAGTAACCGCCACACCCTGTTCAGTTGCTTCTCCTTACCCCAGGCAAGCTTGCCACACTCCTCTGTATTCCCTCCCACCTCACCCGCCATCTTCCTTTTGCTGTTGCATCTCTTATGTTTTTCCTTTTCTCCCAGACGATTCTGTCTTTATGGAAAGCGAGGAGGCCCGTGTTGAGTACGTATTGACGCAGCACGGCCACATCTACCAGGGGTCCAAGGACTTCATCTATTCCATTCCATGGAACTTTGGGCAGGTGAGTTTGGGACCCCTTCTTTCAGCCACAAACTGGGGGGGGGGGTTTATGGGACTGAGCAATGCTATTTCTCCACCCCCAGCCACACTCTCATCTTGATATGTGCTGTTCCAGCATAACCCTGGATCTAAATTATTTGGGCGGACAGCAGATCGGGGCCATTGTGATTCAGGTTTTCTCAGAAAGCCTTGCTCTTGGGTGCATTCATGAAATGGAGGGATTTCAGAAGTAGAGATGGGCACGACTCAGAAAAAAATTTCGTTTTCGTTTTCGTTTTCGTCTAGGGGTCCGTTTTGTTTCGTTTCCGTTTTTGTGAGCTAATTTTCAAAATTTTTCGTTTTCATTTCGTTACGTAACAAAACGAAAAATGAAAACGAAAACGAATTTTTTTCGTTTCTTCCCATTTAGCTCCATTAAGTGCTTTTCCAGTAACGAAAAACGAAAAACGGCTCAAAATTAGTCGTTTCATTTTCGTTTCCGTTCCATTTTAAACCGTTTTTCGTTTTTCATTTTGTTTCGTAACGAAAACGAAAAACGGAAACGGAAACGGAAATTTCGCTAAGTCGTGCCCATCTCTATTCAGAAGGCTTGTGGCAGTGAAAATAAACAAAGCAAATGTCCTCCTTTCACACAGAATGGGAGCCACCCGTGCAGAGCATCTAGAGTAGAGATGGGCACGAAACGACCATTTTTTCGTTACCGTTCTCCGTTATTCGTTCCATTACGTAACGGTACGAATAACAACTGTTGCGATGGGACAGGCTCGAACCGAACAGAACCAAGAAAATTTTCTTCAGTTCTGTTCGTTTCCATTACTGGTGTCGCGCCTCTCGCGCAATGAAAAATGGAGCAGCGGAGGGCGGCGAGAGGGGGCTGGGCCTGGTGGAGCCTCTTTGCCCCCTCCCCGCCAGAGCCAACGCGAGGCTTTGCCGGTCTTGCGAGAAGAGGCGTGATCCGAGCCCTTATGGGCTGGGCTCCGGGATCTTGGCCATGTGGCAAAGCGGTGATGGTGCAGCCGACTCAGAACCCGGAGCGGAGGGTGTCGTTGGAGCATGGCGGGTGCAGCGCCCCCCACAGGTTTCCCGGGTCTAGGCCGGGGGGGTGCGGGGGGGTGGTCTGCCGGGGGGGTGGCATCCGGGGCGGAGTGGTTCCCGGGGAGAAGGGCTTCAGTTAGGGTGGCGCTGTGCGGAGCTCCGGGGGTAGCAACCCAACGGGGGTGGTGGACGGCACGGCGGATCGGTCCTTGAGGAGGGGGCATGAATTTTATAGACTACGATTCCCCTCCCTCGAGTACATGCAAAACGGAAATAGCTCGTAATCTGCCAGAACTGCCTCTGAAACTACATTTGTAGTTCTGAGGGGGCAATGTGTAGCCTGTATACTGTAATTAAACTGTAAACCACCCAGAGACTACTTGAAGTGGTATGGGGCGGTATATAGAAGTAGAACAGTTTAAAGATATCAAAATACTTTTGCTTTCATTTTCATCCCCTTTTTTGGTTATAACTGTCAAAACAGATTAACATTTCTTTGGAAAATTCTACAAAACTTTATTTTAAAACCTGAATGACTACAGAAGACCAATCTGGAATGAAAGTCAGGGTTTTGCACAAACCAGAAGAAGAAGAAATATTGCACCACTCTACAGATACCTTATTTGGAAGCAAATCCAAATATCCACAGGACAGAAAACGAGGGCCTCCCATGTGCTGTGGAATTTCCTTGCCAACAGAATGTGCTGAAGAATTAGCGAGCTCGTTCAGAGAAACAAAAGTATGAGGAGAGGTTGTTTTGCAAAATGATATCTCCTCTAATTGCTAAGAGAAGTTCACTGGTGTGGGGTTAGGTCTCTGCTTCTCTCCAGTGCTTGTAAGTCTTGTGTCCCTGCTTGGTTCCTGTCATTATTAGGGCCATTTAAAAAATCCTTCCCTTTTGTCATTAATTTTGGGGTACTATTTAACAATGTGTATTGTTCAGTAGTATGTCTGTGCAGATTCTCAGTCATCCAGGTGAGTTTATCTGGAAGTTGAGTCATGGCAACTGGGCTTCTTTTTCTTGAGAGATTGAAACGACTGAGACTGACAAGACAACCCCTAAAATCCGCTGCAAAACACTTGCAGATCCGGAGCATAAAATTGTTTTCCCACCAGCAGCGGACGTTAAAAAAAAATAAATTTATTTATTATTTATTATTTATTTGTTAATCTTATACCCCGCCCATCTTCCCAAAGGGAACTCTGGGTGGCTTACAATAAAAAAAAAAAACACAGGTAGTAAAAGCAATGAACAAGAGAAAAAGGGGACAGCATGGCGGGCAAACCCCAGCACAATAAGTGTGAGGGGAGAACAGAAAAAAAAAAAAACTAACTCGGAAGGTCGCCAAATGCCTCCCTGAAGATGTGAGTTTACAGGGCCTTTTAAAAGGCGGGCAGGGACTCTGTCAGGCGCAGCTCACTGGGGAGATGATTCCAGAGCATGGGGCCCACCACAGAGAAGGCGCAGTCATGCGTACACGATTTCTGCGCCTCTCTGGGTGTGGCCACCCTCAGTGAGCGCACCTGCGCCATCCTCGTGGGTCTGGACCCAGTTGATCTTAGAGAGATACGCTCCGCCAGATACTCTGGTCCCAGGCCGTGGAGGGCTTTGAAAGTCAAAGCCAGGACCTTGAACCTTATCCGGTGGACAACGGGTAGCCAATGCAGGCGAGCCAGGACTGGGGTGATGTGCTCGAATCTACGAGCACCCACCACCAGCCTGGCCGCCGCATTCTGCACCCGCTGTAACCTCCGGATCAGGGTCAAGGGCAACCCCACGTAGAGGGCATTGCAGTAGTCGATCCTTGAGATCACCAGGGCCTGCACTACTGTCCTCAGGGAGGACTCATCGAGGTACTGGCGGATCTGGGCGATCCTGCGGAGATGGATAAAAGCGGTCCTGGAAGCAGCCATCACCTGGGCTTCCAGGGAGAGGGCTGAGCCCAGGACCACGCCCAAATTCCTGGCCCTGTCTGTAGGCTGGAGGGAGACACCCCCCAACTTAGGGAGGGGGCCATTGTACCCAGATGAGGGCGCCCCAAAGAACAGAACCTCCGTCTTCTCCGGATTCAGCTTGAGCCGGTTATCTCTGGTCCATTCCAGAACTGCCTCCAGGCACAGATCAAGGGAGCGAATTGCCTCCTCTGCAGAAGACGAAAAGGAGAGATAGAGCTGCGTGTCATCAGCGTACTGATGACAGCGAACTCCAAATCTCCTAATGACTTCCGCCAGCGGCCTCATGTAAACATTGAACAGCATGGGTGAGATTGCCTACCCCTGGGGCACCCCACAAGGGAGAGTCCAAGGAGCCGACAAGTCATCACCCAGCTGAACCCGCTGAGTTCAGCCGCCAAGGAAGGAGCGGAGCTAGGACAAAGCCTGACCCCCAATTCCTGCCTTGGCCAGCCAGACCAGCAGGTTACCGTGGTTGACGGTATCAAAGGCAGCTGACAGATCAAGGAGAACCAACAGGGAGGAACACCCCCTGTCAGCCTCCCTGAGGAGGTCGTCCTGCAGAGCGACCAGGGCAGTCTCGGTCCCGCGAAGAGGTCTGAAACCAGACTTGAAGGGATCCAGGATACGATTTTCCTCCAGATATGACTGAAGCCTGACAGCCTTGCCCAGGAAGGGAACAATGGCAATCGGACGATAGCTGGATAGGTCGTCCGATGCCATGGCAGGTTTTTTCAGAGTGGGTTTCACCACGGTCTCCTTTAAGCGGGCAGGGAGACATCCCTCCCCGAAGGAAGCCGTGGTGATAGCAGAAACCAACTCGGGCATGTTCCCTTCAGCAGATTTAATAAGCCAGGCCGGGCAAGGGTCAAAGGGAGTGACCGCCGGCCGGCAACGAGCCATAGCTCTGGAGGCCTCCGCTGGAGACACTGGCCCAAACTCATCCAGGAGGGGGGAACGGAGGGATGAGGCCCCAGGGATCTCAAAGGGTGGACTAGAGTATGACCACGCCCACTTAAGCGCACCCCAGCGTACTTTACAAGTACCTGGTCTCCGGAGGTAAAAAAAAATTCCGATGCGGATTATAAAGCTGTGAATGCCTGGCTCTCCTCCACCTTCTGTTTGTTTTTGTTGTCCCCCACCCCATTAACAGACTGGAATCCCTAATAGGGCTGCTGGGACAGCAGACGGAGATGAGTCTGCATTTTTTTCTCCCATTTTTTTCTCCCTCCCCTCACTGCAGACAGAAGCAACAGAGTGCGGAAGGGTGGGAACACAGGAAGCAGAACAAAACCCACATGATCTCTGGCTGGGGGGATCCGAATTTAAGTTGCCAGTGGATTTTAGGGGTCGTTTGAAAGCAGCCAAAGCTGTTTGGGTGAGCAGCAAATCCTTTCAATCTCTTAAGAAAGGAAGTCCAGTTGCCATGACTCAACCTCCAGGTTATTCAAAAGTGAACAATTTGTATTATTTGCCCGATGAACAGTATAGAAAACCAAATGAATAAATAAATAAAATAAGCAAGCCCTGGTTCAGGCCAGGCAGGTCCTGAGCTGAATCTGAAACCTGATGATTCCTTGCCAAACCTCTGTTTGCACCAGAAAACAATACTGACAATAACATTTCTGAGAGAAAAAAAACGCTTCAAATTCGTAGATGTGGCAGCCAGTTTACAGGAGAGTAGCCCTGCCCAATGTGAGAAACACTACATCCCAACATGACTGTGCCTGCTGGATTTTAAGCTTTCCTTACAAACGTTTCCTTTATAGCAGCACACCTGCGACGTTGGTGCCTCCAGGGGTGGAATGCCTGCACCTATGGGTGGAACAGCAGGATAGGTTTGGGGTCGTGCTGGTGTCCTGTGCTCCCTGTGGCCCAGCACTGTCCCTCCTGAAGCTCTCCGACTTCATCTCAGCGGCTCTGTTGAGGTCCCCCACCCTCACCCCACTTGCTGGTGATGGATGATTTCAACGCACACGCTGGGGCTGGGCTGTCTGGAGTGGCTCTAGATTTCAGGGAGTCCCAGAAACTCCATGAATCTCTCCCAGTGGGTCTCAGCCTGTGGGTGCCCAGAAGTCCTATAGTCCTAGACTATAACTCCCAGAAGTCTTCATCACTAGCTGAGTTGGCCAGGATTTCTGGAAGTTGCAATCCAGGAACATCTGGGGACCCACAGGTTAAGAACCACTGAATTGGTCCCACCCATAGGGTTGGTCATACCCTGGACCTGGTATTTTCCTCCACATCCGCGGACTATAATCTGAGGGTTGGGAATTTGTGCTCCCAACCTGTGTCGTGGTCAGATCACGATTTGTTGACTTTCTCCCTGGTAATTGCCGTCCCACCATGCAGGGCGCTTGACATAAGAACATAAAAACATAAGAAGAGCCATGCTGGATCAGGCCAAAGGCCCATCTAGTCCAGCTTCCTGTATCTCACAGTGGCCCCACCAGATGCCTCTGTGAGCACATGAGACTAGATATCTGTCTCCTGATACCCCTCCCCTGCATCTGGGGCTTGAAGGACCCTGGTTTTAAGCCTGGAGATGACACATCTCCATCATGGTTTGTAACCTGTGATGGACTTTTCCTCCAGGAATCTGTCCAATCCCCTTTTGAAGGCATCCAGGCCAGATGCCATCACCACATCCTGTGGCAGGGAGTTCCATAGACTAACAAAGCAATTTCCCCCTACCTCTGAAATTTTTTTCTGTTAAACAAACGGTTTGTTATATGAGGGTCCACTGTATTCTGGTTTTTCTGCATTATATGTGTTTTATTATTTCATGTTTTTTGTATGTCTTGGTACTTCGTCTCCGATGAAGTTCTTGATCCCGGAAATTCTTGCGATAAATCCAACTTTTTACAACAGCAGCCTGTGCGAAGGTCCTGGCTTCCGTGCCAGACAGTAGAGCTGAAAAATACAGAGCTGTAGACAAGGCGCATTACTGAAGCCAATGTTAATATATATGCATATTGCATCTTGAGGAAGTCTGCTCCAGGGCATTTCTCTTCTAAATTTTATTGCACGATAGTTCATACAGTTCCGTTTTAAAAGATGGCTTTTCATTTGGCCACAAGATACTTAAGATTTATCATCAGACAGCACATTTTTGTTGGGGATCTTCAGCTGCATTTCTTGGACTGTGGGCTCTTTCACTGTTTGCTATAAGATGGAATAGCTGGCAATATCATGTGGGCTGAAATCCGGTTGGCAGAGCTGCACTCCCTAATGAGGATGATGCCACAGATGTGTCTCGGCCATTTTAGGGCAGTAAAAATATTCTTTGCCTATCCAAGTTTTCCAGGATCCCTAGGGATCCCCTTCTACCTGAAGTAGCCTTCAGGAGCTATGGGACGAGAGGAGGAACAATTTGTTGTTCAGTCGTTCAGTCGTGTCCGACTCTTCGTGACCCCATGGACCAGAGCTCACCAGGCCTTCCTATCTTCCACTGCCTCCCGGAGTTTTGTCAAATCCACATTGGTTGCATCGATGACACCATCCAACCATCTCATTCTCTGCCGTCCTCTTTTCCTTTTGCCTTCAATCTTTCCCAACATCAGGGACTTTTCCAAGGAGTCCTCTCTTCTCATGAGGTGGCCAAAGTACTGGAGCCTCAGCTTCAAAATCTATCCTTCCAGGGAACATTCGGGGTTGATTTCTTTCAGGATGGATAGGTTTGATCTCCTTGCAGTCCAGGGGACTCTCAAGACTCTCCTCCAGCACCACAGCTCAAAAGCATCGATTCTGTGGCGATCAGCGTTCTTTATAGTCCAGCTCTCACTTCCATACATCACTACTGGAAAAACCATAGCTTTGACTATCCTGACCTTAGTTGTCAAAGTGATGTCTCTGCTCTTTAGGATACTTTCTAGGTTTGCCATTGCTTTCCTCCCAAGAAGCAGGCGTCTTTTTATTTTGTTGCTGCAGTCGCCATCTGCAGTGATCAAGGAGCCCAAGAAAATAATCTCTGACATTTCCTCCATTTCTTCCCCTTCTATTTGCCAGGAGGTGATGGGACCAGTGGCCATGATCTTAGTTTTTTTAATGTTGAGCTTCAGCCCATTTTTTTCACTCTCCTCTTTCACCCTCATTAGGAGGTTCTTTTACACAGCCAGAAAAATGTTGATGCTGTTTCCGGTCGAACCTGGATGGGGCTGTAGGAAGATTTTTATTGCCCCAAAATGGACAAGGCATGGCCACTGCTGATGCCATCATCTTCTCTTCTGTGCAACAGGAGTTCAGCTGTTGTCTGCATATTGGGTTCTGTTGAGGATCTCTACTAACAACAATGCTGTCCTTTGATTCAGAAAGTGCTTTTTCTAAAGATGTCCTTGGATTACAAACTGAACATAAAAGAATGTGTTTACATCCTTGTCATCGCCTTCTTTTTATTTATGTATTTATGTATTTATTTATTTATTCATTGATTCATTGATTCATTGATTGATTCATTGATTCATTATTTCCATTTATATACCGCCCGACTTCCCCAGAGGAACTCTGGGCAGTGAACAACAAGGGAGATAATACAAATAAGAGAGCAATACAAATAAAGAACAAAAGTGGAACCAGGAAAGAGAACAAGATGGCAGCAGCAAACAATAAACAGACAATAACCTTAAAATAGCCACGTTTGAAGATGTTTTTTTCTTCATGGCCTCCATATCTCCAGCCATATGGTTTAATCTTCCACTTTGAATGCAGCTGTTTATTCCTGGCCCAGGTTTCCTGTTACAAAAATGGTTCTTATATCAAGAGACTCTTGTTGACCTCCAAATCTATCAGCTTGCTGTGTTTGGACTTGTTAAAAGGCACGACCTGTACAGCAAGTGTAACAATCTCCACTTTTGTCCTGGTGTCTTTTCCAAAATACTTGTAGATTTGGTGGGAAAGGTTACTTAATCAGGGTTAGCTAAACAGGTAAACCACTGTTTCCTGATGCATGTAGCTTTTTAATGTTTGTTTTCCGCAAAACATCAAGTTAGGTTTGCCACTGTTGTTTGCCTTATCAGATTTCAGATTTCTGCATTGTCAGTCACTTATCTGATTTTTGCTTTTGCTTGACACATTTCTCAGTGTTTGAATAGGGCATAGCTTTTTTAAAAGATAAAATGCATGGGCAAGGAAAGATAAATGGGATTTATTATCATGGTTTATTGCAAACTGGTATGTTTTTCGTTATTCTTTGGAGGAGGTTATTTAATGTGACAGAACATTCCTTTCTATATTCTGGTATTTGGATGTGTGTGTGTTTTATAAATCAGGCGATAAGATATATTTTAAACATGATATGTAAAGGGGTCCATGGAAATTCATCTTGGACAAAAAGCAAATGCAAAAAGACATGGAAAGTGGATTGGCTTATGAAGTGAGACTAAATTTTGTGGCCAAAGAAATCACCTCTCTCGCTCTCTCTTTCTTTCTAATCTTTTAAAAAAATGCCCTGCAATTTTAGAATTTTATGTAGGAATGCTTTGCCAACGGAAGTGAAAATGCTGGCTGAAAAGTCACAACAAGACTGTGTGGGAGAGATGGCATGAGCTCAGGTCACAGACTGGACATTGACTTGTTGTCCTCGACAGAGAGCCTCTAAAGCAGGCATGCCCAAACTTCGGCCCTCCAGATGTTTTGGACCACAGCTCCCACAGTCCTTTGCCATTGGAAATACCGGCCTTAGAATTCTGGAAGTTGTGGTCCAAAACATCAGGAGGGCTGAAGTTTGGGCATGCCTGCTCTAAAGCACTGAACCCAGACATGGCCATGGAAGAAGTCTGCATTGCTTGGAGTCTAGGGTTTGTGGTGGGATGAGGTCTCATATCTGCAGCAGCACCCACTTAAAAATCCTGTGCATCGGGATTGATGTTCCCTTGGGGGGTATGTTAGTCTGGAGAGAGTCCCCCGAGCATCCGTGGATCTCTGAGAAGGGAACTTGCGTGGATCGGCAAGGCAGGGAGTGGGATGAAGCAGGCGAGCAGCCAAGGCCATGCTCCCCCTTGCAGAAGAACCCAGTGCACAAACAACCCTAAGCCAACAGACTAGAGATGGGCACGAAACGAACAGTTTTTCATTTCTGTTTTTTTTTTCGTTTCATTACGTAACAAAACGACAAATGAATTTTGTCTCTAAAATGAAACGAAACAAACAGAAACACCGGAAATTTTGTCGTGCGGTTCGTTTCCGTTACTGCAATATGAGTGAATTGCTTAAAATCCTAAAAAAAATCACAAAAAATGAAATAAATGGTAATGAAATGGTAACAAAACGAACGAAAACGAAAATGAATTTTTTGCAAAAATTCACGAAAAACAGAAACGAACCGAAACGGACCCTCCAAACGACAAACGACAAACGAAATGCCTTTTTTTTTAATTCGTGCCCATCTCTACAACAGACAGTCCATGAATCTCCATATTCTAGGCATTGGTCAGCCAAAGGATTCTTTAAAAAAAAAAGCAATTGAGTTTCAGAAAGGAGTCCAGTGTGGTTTGGTATGGTTTGGTTTGGTTTGGTAAGGCGCTGCAAGATTTGCTGCCCTTTCATGGCCATTGGGGGCAGCGTGTGTGCGTGTGTTAAAGTAATTTGGGATTATTCTAGTAATCCCATGGATAAGCAATCATGGCAGTGGCTGGGGTCCAGCTGAACCCTCAAGAGTGCCAAGGCGGAGAACAAAAGTGAGCAAAGATCAGTTTCCAAGCAGGTCTTCTTGATTTGGCTGCTGGTGGGTGGGAGGCCTTTCTTTGGCAGCTAGTTTCACTAGGTTCTTCTTCTGTTGGGTGCTTTTTTTCCCTTTTAGCAAAAGGACCCATTTTAGCTGCTTTAGGTAGAAATGAAACCCCTGCTGAGTGCACTGGGGCTTGGTCCCAAATAAATGTCCACCTGGATCAACATCCAAGTGTCTTATCTCCATTTCCAAAGCTGCACCTCGGTTTTTAATAATTGTCTTTGTACCGCAGAGCGGGGAGGGACCCTCTAGATCAGTGGGTCCCGTGGATCCCCAGATGTTCCTGGACTGCAACTCCCAGAAGCCTCCACCACTTGCTGTGCTGGAAGGGGTTTCTGGGAGATGTAGTCCAGGAACATCTGGGGACCCACTGGTTGAGGACCACTGCTCTGGATGATTGAGTCCAGGGCCTTTTAAGGGAGCCCAGGGGAGGATCAAACTCTCAGTCTCTAGCTGTGCAGCCAGAGACGGAAACTACTACGCTATCCATCCTGCAGTTCTCTTGAAGCATCCTCATCTTGTAACAGCCGGGGTGTGGGCGGCAACCAGACCAACAGCAGGAAGCCAGGACCAAGGTTTATTCAGAGACATCATCACACAAGGGTCCAGAGACACTGAGCAAGTGGTCAGCCAGTCCAAAATCCAATACCAAAAAACAGTCCCACAAAGAGGCGGCAAGCCAACTAGACAGACTTACGGAATAGCAAGATCCATGGCCAGAGCTTCAGAGTCCCAAGTCTCCTGTTGCAGAGGCAAAGAGCAGGAAGTGGCAGCTTTTAGTTTTCAGCTAGTAGTAGCAAGCCCCACCAGCTGCACTCCCTGATGGCCTCAGCTCCAGCTGGCCCTGATTCTGTAAAGACTCAGAGTCCACAGTCCCTCTCAAGGGTCTGAACGCCACAGATCGAAGCTACTGGGCTATCCAGCAGTTGCAAAAAGTTTCACCGCTCCCCCCCCCTTCTGTCAAGCAGCTCTATTTCCGTCCTTCCTGCAACCCTCAGCCTTCCTTCTCTGCATAATGTGTTCCTTTGCGGATCCATTCACTTCCATGGGAGTGGCAGCTGCGGCTGGCCCCCATTCAGCAGGGGTTGAGGCTGCGCAGCCAGCTGGCTCATCCTCCTCTCTTCCCTTGACATTAGGGACCACCCTGCCCACCCTCCCTTCCTCTGAAAGGCCGAGTCAAGGGCCAAACCCTGTGTGTGTGTGTCAAAAGTGGGGGGGGGGGGAGAAGGCTAAGTACCCCCCCCCCAAATCTGGCCAACAGTTTTCTGAGTCTGGCAGTTACATATCCCCTGGACCACGACCACCACCACCACCAGCCTCCCCCAGTTTGCCAAGCTTTGGGGCTTTCTCAGAGGCAGCCGGTGCAACCGTTTTCCCAGGAGCCAGCAGAGCCAATTTGCTTCAGAGTGGTTGCGGGAATCGGCGGAGAAGACCGAATCCTGCCTAAAGAACTCCAACCCTTGCATCCGAGGAAAAGGTTGAGGCCAGGATCTGTGCCCCGGCCTGATGTGCTGGTTTTTCTGCCCTTCGGAAAGAGGTCTGCATTCTTGCTTGATGCTGGCGAGTAGAGACGGGCACGAATAAAAAAAATGGCATTTCATTTGTCGTTTCCGTTTCGGTTCGTTTCCGTTTTTCGTGAATTTTTGCAAAAAAATCGTTTTCGTTTTCGTTCATTTCGTTACCATTTCGTTACCATTTATTTCATTTTTTGTGATTTTTTTTAAAGGATTTTAAGCAATTCACGCATATTTCAGTAACGGAAACGAAACGCATGACAAAATTTCCGGTGTTTCTGTTCGTTTTGTTTCATTTTAGAGACAAAATCCGTTTGTTGTTTCGTTACGTAACGAAACGAAAAACGAAAACGGAAACGGAAAATTGTTCGTTTCGTGCCCATCTCTACTGGCGAGAGCTTAGGAGGCTCTCTCTGCCAAGGCAAAGAGACAACGAGTCACACCCAACCGTGGTGGCCCACAAGCCTCTGCCTCTCTCTGTGAAACATGGTGTGGGAAGATAGAGTGTCGCCGATGCCAGGGGCCAGAGAAGTGGGGTACCAAAGTTGAGATGGGTGGACACAGCCAAAGAAGCCCTGGGCGCAACTTTTTTCTGGAGCTCAGCAAGGCTGTTTGGAGGTCACTCACTCAGAGGGCCACGTTAAAGCCAAAGTGGCTTGATGGCAGCTCGATGACGACAACAGCAGCAGCAGCAGCAGCAGCAGCAGCAAACGTGTTGTGTGTAACTTCAGGAATGCAGGACGAGTGGAGCGAGTGGGGATGCTGGGTGGACTGAGAGGGAGAAGCAAGCAAGGAAGCAAGTGTTCTGCTTATATACCGCCCCATACTACTTCAAGTAGCCTCTGGGAAGTTTACAGTTTAATTACAGTATGCAGGCTACACATTGCCCCCCCCTCCCGCAAGCTGGGTACTCATTTTACCAACCTCGGAAGGATGGAAGGCTGAGTGAACCATGAGCCAGCTACCTGGGATTGAACCCCAGGTCGTGAGCACAGTTTTAGCTGCAGTGCAGGCATTTAGCCACTGCGCCACGGGGCTCCTTCACCCATTCTTCGCCTGCCATTTATCTGGGCAGCCCCAGGTGCTTTTTAGGGTGCAGGTGGTGGAGCGTAGCAGAGCAGCGGGTGGTGGTGGTGGGAGGCCATCAGCAAGCAAAAGGTGAACTCAAATGAGGTGGTGCCTTCTTAAGTGAAATGCCTGGCACAAAACCGGAGGCAAAAATACCAAGCGGGTGGATCCGGTGCCTGCCGGTGGGTGACTGTGTGCCCCCCCTGCTAACCAGCCTTAAAGAGCCCATCACTAGCCAACCTTTCCCCCACCCCCAGCTCCCCACCCCCTTACTCCACTCTGGCCTTTCCTTGGGGCCAAGAAGGGGAATGGCAGCTAAATTATTTCCTTATCTCCAGAGCCTTTGCTGGGTATCTAATCTCTGTGGCCCAAGCGGGCTGCGGCCACCCTGGCGCTGGGCCAGGCTGCTGGGCTCCTCCTGGGCTTTCCGATAAAACCTGCTCCTGGTGGCTTTAGCGGCTGAAGCTTCCCAGGGGAGGGTGTGCGTGCAGTGGCTGGTGTGCCAATGGAAACCCCTCCAGAAAGGGTGCCCCCTCTTCAACCATCTTCCCTATGCATTGAAAACAGAGGGATCCCATTTTTATGTTGTACAGATTCGCCCCATAGGCGATTCTGTTAAGTAAATTTCCCCTCTCTCCGGAATGTTTTATGTTGTACAAATTTTATGTTATACAAACCGTTTGTTATACAAGGGTCCACTGTATATTATTTTATTCAAAGTAGAAAGGTAGTCTCAAGGGAGGTAGGGACTGAAGAAATAGGTGGTGTAGAAGGAAAAACAAAGGGAAGGGGATTTTGGAGGGAGAAGAGAATGATAACAGTCTTAATTTTAACTTTATTCCAGCATATCACATTTTATAATGCATTAGCCCTACTGTCGAATCATTTGTGGCTCTTATTAGTCTTCTTTACCATTTATTTCTATTACATTTTTTCCCAACTTTTCTTTCAAAACTCATTCCAAATCCCCCTATAAAACAGTTCCCAGCTTTCAACGTGCCTTTTCCACCGAGAAGCTCTTCTGATAAATATGCCCCATGACTTCTTCTTGATTTGGTATCTCAGTTCTTTTCCATGACACTGCATATCACATTCTGGGTTGTCTGCAGTTCCTACATGTATCACTAAATGTCTCCTTTTCATGCTCCCAATTAGAGATGGGCACGAAACGAACAATTTTTCGTTTTCGTTTTCGTTTTTTTCGTTTCGTTACGTAACAAAACGACAAACGAATTTTGTCTCTAAAATGAAATGAAACGAACAGAAACGCCGGAAATTTTGTCGTGCGTTTCGTTTCCGTTACTGCAATATGAGTGAATTGCTTAAAATCCTTTTAAAAAAACACAAAAATTGAAATAAATAGTAACGAAATGGTAACAAACGAATGAAAACAAAAACGATTTTTTGCAAAAATTCGCGAAAAACGGAAACGAACCAAAACGGAACCTCCAAACGACAAACGAAATGCCATTTTCTTTATTCGTGCCCATCTCTACTCCCAGTCTCCAGCATAATATTCACTAAAACTTAAATGCCAAATTGCATGGCATTTTTTCTTGTGCTCTTTCTTTGACGTGGCAGAGGAATAAAGAAGCTGTGCCCTCCCCCACCTCGTTCTCTCCCCATCTCTCTATCTGCCAAAGCTCCGTCAGGCCTTTGAATCCAGAGAACCCATAGAAGGAATTTCTCAAGCATCTGCTGGCCTGAGCCCAGAGAGATAGAGAGAGAGAGAGAGAGAGAGAAGCGGGGGGGGGGGGGGGAATGCCACTCAGTCCTTTGTTTTTGTTGCCAAATTTGGGGGGGGGAGGTGGTGCACCCACCAACCCCAATCTCTTTGCAAAGGCCTAAAATAAGTGCCAGAGACTTCTGATCACAGCAGGGCTGGTTTCCCGCTCTGCTGGTGCAAATTGGTGCACCTGGCAGGTGAGCTGATTATTGATTATTGCAAAGTGTGTATCCCACCCAATCCCAAGCACTAGGGAGGCTCCTGCTCCAGACATAAATGGATTTGTGGCGGGGAAGATGGAAGAACAGAAATGACAACCGAGAGGCAAGTCCTCTGCCTGTGACCTGCTGTGTGCAAAGTGTGGTTGCCCGGAGCCACTGCTCTCTCGCGCAGCGGGGGGGGGGTCTGCATCCGATCTGGCTTTTCTGGCTCATTTTTTGGGGAGCGCCAAATGGAAAAAAAAACTTTCAATCAATATTAACAAATCAACACTAACCAAAGTAGAACAAATAATGACATTCGTCAGTAGTTCTTCCTGAGTCATGGGAGCTGAATGAAGCTTCCATTTCCAGGGGTAGTGTACCGCTGAATTCCCGCCGGTCGGCATAATCATTTTGGGGTTACAGCTTAGAAAAGCTGCTGTTTGGGATGTGAGAATTCCTCCAGTCATGCAGTGAGTGTGACTGTTCTGGGAGCTGCTTCCCCCTCCCTTAAAGGAAATTGACTAAAGACACACACCCCCGCGCGCGCACCTGCCTAGCTTTAAATGATCTGATTCCTTGAGGTAGGGTTTCTGCTCCTGAACCACAGCGGATCAGAGAGGAGTCAGGGCATGTACACCCAACCCTCCATTCTTAAAATACAAAAGCAGTTTTACAGGAATGCTTTCTGCTTCCCGGAAATTTCTTGAAATGTTTGCAACAGAAGAACCTTCCAGATTCAGTTCACCCTTTTTTGTACCAAACGAAACTCAGAGCAAGTATTATGTGGTGAAGCATAAAAGCAGACACCTCTTTAGTGGGTTTGTCGTGGCCGCTATATCTAGTCATGTTTGTACTCATTTGTGTGAAATATTATGCTGTTGGAATACTATATTTTCTTAACACTTGTAAGAGGTGTTGATTTATGTCATGCTTGCCGTCTTTAGACAAAAGAATAAAACAGAAGTGAAAATAATAAATGACCAATAAAGAACACACACACACAAGATGCTGTTGGCCGGGGTGGGTGGCTGGAGACTGAATTAAATGCAGTGAACATCTTCCCTCACAGATATATATCAACTGGAAATGTTTTTTGCAGTGGGGAAGAAAGGTGTAAAACTGCCCTCCCTGTGGGCTCCCCCTCCCACAGTGGCTGGTTTTTAAAGTGAGGGCCACCGATCCCCTGGGTGTGTCTCCCTTGGACCCGCAAGAAGGTCAGCTGGTGTCTCCTTTCCCATTTTCTGCCATCACGGCCTCACGCCTTTGGCCTTCTCTTTCTGCCCTAGTTCGAAGATGGCATCCTAGACATCTGCCTCCAGCTGCTGGACACCAACCCCAAGTTTCTCCACAACCAGGACAAGGACTGCTCCCGCCGCAATAGCCCCGTCTACGTCGGCCGGGTGGTGAGCGCCATGGTGAGTGTGTGTGTGTGTGTGTGTGTGTGTTGGGGTGGGGGCAAGAATCATAGAGTTGGAAGATACCTCAAGGGCCACCCAGTCCAACCCCCTGCCATGCAGGAACCCCCATCACAGGACTCCCAACAGAAGGCCATCCAGCCTCTGCTTTAAAAGCACCAAAGGAGACTCCACCACCCGCCTTTGTGGCAGAATATTATTCCACTGCCAGACAGCTCTAACCGTCATGAAATTCTTTTCCTGCAGTTTGAAACCATTTCCCCGTGTCCTAGTCTCTGAAGCCATGGGAAACAAACCTGTTCCCTCTTCAATATGACATCCTTTCAAATATTTAAACATAGCTATCAAATCCCCTCTCAGCCTTCTTTTTTGTAAGGCTAAACATTCCCAGTTCCCTAAGCCGTTCCTCATAAGACATTTTCTCCAGACCTTCAACCATCCTGGTCACGCTGTACTGGACCAGTTCAAGATTGTCAGCATCCTTTTTAAATTTAGGTGCCTGGACACAGGACTCCAGGTGGAAAGCCCTGGGCATGGCTTTCTCAAGGAACCCTCCCCTCAGCTGTGCCCAAAGCTTAAGGAAGCTGCTTTTGGGGGGGGGGGGATCGGAGCCCCCAAACCCCACCTCCAATGCTAGCGGTGGGATTCCAGGCCCTGGTGCCCAAGAAAAGTAACTTGGGCCGTGGCACAGTCTCTAAAAGATGTCTTGGCACCTTGGCTGAGAACCATCCCTGTGGCACTAGCTGAGTGCTGTCCAAGCTAAGAAGCCCTCTGCTCGGGGCCAAAGAAGCCCACCGCCTCAACCAATAATATATAATTCTAGTAACCTGGAAGAAAAAAGAAACCTATCCTGACTGAGAGCAACAGCTGCCTTTGAAAAATGTGCCCTAGTCCTCAAAGGAACAAGAAAAACTCTGAGTTCTTACCTTAAGGCACAACGAAAAATTCTGGGCCCTTCATAATCATCATCCTGTGCTCTCAAGTCCATTCTGACTGACAGTGATCCTTGTTCAGGTGCTCAGAAGCTACCCTGGAGCTCTCTGTTGCTTTTGCCCAAGGCCACTCAGGCTGGCTTTTCTCCTAGGAAAATCAGAACATATGAACAGCCTTGCTGGAACAGGCCACTGTTCATCCAGTCCGGGCTCACCATTTGCTTCAGGGTATTTCCCAAGCAGATGTCTTCACCTGCTTACGATTCCCTGCAAATGGCATTGAGAGATCTCCTGCCTCTCTCTCCAACCCGGAGGTTGTCCTTAGGCATCCATCATGATAGCCATGGAGACCCTTGTTCTCCATGAACTTGTCCAGTCCTTTCTTAAAGCTCTCAAGGCTGAACAGGTGTCACCACTTCTTCTGGCAGGGAGCTCCACAGACCAGTGATTCTGTGGGTGAAAAAGTACTTTCTCTTATTTGTTTGAGATCTAGCACCAAAAAGTTTCATGGAGTACCCCCTAGTTCTAGTGTTGTGCGATAGGGAAAACAGTTTTTCCTTATCCACTTTGACCACATCGTGTATGACTTTATAAACTTCAATCAGGTCACTTCAAGAGTGAAGAGGCCCAGTCGTTGCAGCCTCAGATGGTAAGGAAGGTGTTCCAGTCCCCTAATTGTTCTGGTTGCCCTCCTCTGCACTTTCTCCATTTCCATAACATCCTTCTGGAGGTATGTTGACCAGAACGGTACATAGTACTCCAGGTGGGGCCTCACCACCATAGATTTATAAAGAGGCAAATCACCATGGGAAATCAGACTCCTGACCTCTGGCTTTGCAACCACAAGCCTCAACCACTGAGCCAGACATCCAGCTCAGAATCCTGTGCTACCGAGTGCATTTGGAATCATGGTGACCCCTTTTCAGGGTCTTCTCAGTCGGCAGGTGCTCAGAGAAGTGGTTGACCATCCCCTTCTTCAGGGGCCATTCTGGAAGAAGCCCAAGGCCAAATGGCTGGCTCTGCTTTGCAAGAGGTTCAGTGAGGAATCAGATTCCCAATCTCTGGCAGAGTCCTAAACCTAAGGAGCTGTCCCTCCACAACACAGTCCTTGAAATGCACCACACACACACACACACACACACACCTGCCACTTCAATCATGGTTGCTTCTGCAGCCTTTTCTTCACATTGTGTCATTCCGCTTGCCTTGCAACAACAGTGGCTTAAGATATATTTGTGCCTAAGCCTCTGAACCGTCAAGTTGAAAGGTGAAATGTTTGACCTTAAGAAACGTGAGGTTTGGTCTCTGAGATGTCCGCCCTCTCCCCTGAGCCCCCTGGCCTCCTCTCTTGTGTCTTGGGCCGCAGGTGAACTGTAACGATGACCAAGGCATCCTGTTTGGGCGCTGGGAGAACCAGTACGACGACGGCGTGAACCCCATGGCCTGGAGCGGAAGCGTGGACATCCTCCAGAGGTGGCAGCAGTATGGGTGCCGGCCAGTCCGCTATGGCCAATGCTGGGTCTTTGCCGCCGTGGCCTGCACAGGTAAGAAACGGTCCCTGCAAGAAAGAAGACCAGCTGGCAGTTTCCTTTCCCCGTGGAACAATTCTGTCCCGCAGGAGATCAGCTGGAGCCGATGGTGCAACGTTGGACATGAAGTGCCAGAAACCCCCCAGCCAACGCGGCCAGAGACCGCACCCCCCTGTGAGGCTTTGGAACATGCTGTCCTCAAAGGAACCAGAGAAAAATTGCTCCAGCAGAACTCAAGCACAGACAGAAGCACATTCTTGCTTTCGATTACCAGCAGCCTCTGGGAAATAAATTTAGCCTGAGATTGGAGGAATTGTGAAGTTATTTTGCTCCCAGTCATACACTCAAATTGAGGGCTGGGGCAGTAAGAACAGACAAAAGAAAATATTTTTTCACCCAGTGCGTTGTTAGTCTGTGGAACTCCCTGCCACAGGATGTGGTGATGGCATCTGGCACGGATGCCTTCAAAAGGGGATTGGACAGATTCCTGGAGGAAAAGTCAATCACAGGTTACAAACCATGATGGAGATGTGTAATCTCCAGGCTTAAAACCAGGGTACGTCAAGGGCCAGATGCAGGGGAGTGGTATATCAGGAGACAGAGATCTAGTCTCGTGTGCTCCCAGAGGCATTTGGTGGGGCCACTGTGAGATACAGGAAGCTGGACTAGATGGGCCTTTGCCCTGATCCAGCATGGCTCTTCTTATGTTCTTATGTTCTTATGGCCAGCCCTAGATCCAGCTGTGGGCAGATTCTTCGCCAAACCTTTAGTGCTCCCTTGTGTCTCCCCCCCCCCTTGCTTCCAGGATAAAGTTTTCAATTGTTTTTGTGCTGTCCTCCCCTGTGGAGGAGCAGAGGAAGTGTCTAATTTGCTCATGTCCAGAAGGGGCTGTCTTCTTTCTTGACCTACTTCAGGATATGGCAATTGGACAGCCAAAGGCTTGCTTTGGTTTGTTTCCAGTGATCGCACGCACCAAACGAAAGCCATAGCAGAGCAATCCTACCCATGCCAGAAAAGGAGACGCCTCTGTCAGAGGCTCAGAAGGATGCAAACAGGAACACTCTGGGCGCAAGCTGGTTCACTCCAGCAATTGTATTGTGTGATTGCCAGAAAAAGGAATGAACCAACCTGTCCCCGCTCCAGATCAAAGAGCAGGACAAATTTCATAGAATCATAGAATCATAGAATCATAGAATCATAGAATCATAGAATCATAGAATCATAGAATCATAGAATCAATCTGATTGCACCCACTGAGTCTTTTTTCAGTGTTGACTTGTGGTGGTTTTTAGACTCTAAGAACACAATTGCAACTTCACACAATCCAGTGTAGCAGGACACCCTGCTATTGATGATTTTAGGTCCTTTTAACTAGTCTCTTCCTCCTCGGCTTTTATTTTGAAATCCCTTATTAGATGCTATCTGTCCATTCACAATGGGCCCAGCTTCTGCAATGCTCTCTAATTTGTCCTTTTCGGTTACATGGGATTTAATCACTTAGAATCATAGAATCCCAGAGTTGGAAGAGACCTCGAGGGCCATCTTGTCCAACCCCCTGCCATGCAGGAACCCCATCACAATATTTCCGACAGATGGCCATCCAGCCTCTGCTTAAAAACCTCCAAAGAAGGAGACTCCACCACCCTCCTTTGGGACAGCAGATTATTCCACTGCCAAAGAGCTCTAACCGTCATGAAGTTCTTCCTAATGGAATCTCTTTTCCTGTAGTTTGAAACCATTTCCCCGAGTCCTAGTCTCTGAAGCCACTTTCTTTGTTTAATCAATTTCGATTCCTCTTTGCACCTACAGCAGTTTCTCACTAGTTTCTTAGGGGGGAAACAGATTGTTTATTCTTCCTGTTGCAAAATGTGGTTGATCAGGAAGCCATTAATTGGAAAGACAGAAACGGCTTGATACAAGAAGGTCTAGGAGGCAGCTGAAACAGAGGCTGGGTGGGCAGAAGTGGAATGTTTGCTGAGGTGGGACGTACAGAGAAGAGAACCTTGTCCAGGGGCCAAAATCCACTTAAAAAGTACTGTATCACAACAGATTCACTGACTTCAGTGATGAAAGACAAGTTGACAACCATGTAAATCCCTGTGAGTTAATCAGTCATATATGGGAGTAGTAATTGGATTTATGCCCAGGTACATTTCACTTTATTTGTCTTGCAGAATTGCAAGTGAAGTCAGTTTACAGCAATGCTTATGTGAAATATAAAACTCAAAAAGGAACTTTTTAGAGTGTTAGTTTTTTGAAAGATGCATCAATGCCTTGTTCCCCTTCCACCTTGATTTCCCAACACACTGGGATCTGCCTTCAGATCATATTAATTGCCTTATCCTGTGATAGAAACACAAAATCATAGAATGATGGGGTTGGAAAGGCCCTCTGAGGCTATCAAGTACAACCTTTTCTCAAGGCATGAATCCAAATCACAGGATATCTGCCAGGTGTGCTCCAATTTTCTCTTGAATGCCTCCAGTATTGAAGCACTCATTCCCTCCCGAGGACATGGGTTCCATTGTCATACTGCTCTAACAGTTAGGAAGTCTTTTCGTGGGCGATGTCTTCTCGAAGGCTTTCACAGCCTGGATCTGATAGCTGTTGTGAGTTTTTCAGGCTGTTTGGCCGTGTTCTGGAAGTTCTTCTTCCTGGCGTTTTGCCAGCATCTTCAGAGGGCAAGGAGCTCAGGGAACTAGGATTTCTCTCTGTGCTCTGGAGTACAGAGTGAGACTGACTGTGCTCTATACCCCAGAGCACAGAGAGAACTCCTTGTTCCCTGAGCTCCTTGCCATCTGAAGATGCCAGACACAGAGTCTGGTGAAACGTCAGGAAGAAAAACTAACAGAACACGGCCAAAGAGCTCGAAAAACTCACCACAACTATCTTTTCCTGAGCCTTAATCTGGCTTCCTGTAACTTGAGCCCTTTATTAGGTGACCTGACCTCTAGGGATGATCAAGAACAGACCTTGTAAATGTGCGGCAGTGTTGTGAACGTGCTAATTTCAACATGTCCTTTTCATGCTCTGGTGGACGGGGAGGGAACCCCCTCTCTCTTTGGGGTTTTCTGAAGTTGGCAGGTCTGAATGTTGCCTCTTTTCACCCCTGCTTCCCTACCTGCTCCCTTCCCCCCCCCCGTTCCGCCTAGTGCTCAGGTGCTTGGGAATCCCCACCCGGGTGGTCACCAACTACAACTCTGCCCACGACACCAACGGCAACTTGGTCATTGAGCAGTACCTGGATGAGAACGGGAGGCTCCAGAAGGGAAACCGTGACTATATCTGGTGAGTTGCTTAGGGTTAGGGGTTAGGGGTTAGTGTTGGTGTTAGGGTTTTGGAATGTTAAAAGGAAAACCAGATGATAGGGAGCCTTCCGTACCTGAGAATCTAGGCAGATGCTGCCCATCATCTCCTAGAGCAGTGTTGGCGAACCTATGGCACGGGTGCCAAAGGTGGCCCTCAGAGCCATTTCTGTGGGCATCCAACATCGCCCCTTCGCACCCACCTGTATCCAGGTTCAATGGCTGTATTGCACTTTGCGAAAAATTAGTAGGTTTTGATTTGCAGTTTGGGCACACGGTCTCTAAAAGGTTCGCCCTCACTGTCCTAGAGTAGTAGTTCCCAACCATGGGTCCCCAGATGTTCTTGGACTACAAGTCCCAGTCATCCTGGCCAACCAACACAGCGAGTGGCAAAGTCTTCTGGGAGCACCTGGGGACCCAAGGTTGAGAATGACCACTGTCCTAGAGGGAGCCATGACCAGGTTCAGAGTGAGGCTCCATGAATTAGTTGCTCGAGATGACCGCATGGTGTGTGGCTGAGTAGGGCTCTGAGCATAATTTTTGGGTGCCAGTTCCTTCAGGGGTAATACCCTAAAATACTGGTCCAAAATCCCTCCAAGAAAGATGATTCACAATGATACTCCTATGATTAGTAGCAGGGCGGCTCTCACTCAGCCCTTTCCTAGGAAGACGCTCGGGGTCAAACTCTGTGTTAGAGAGGGCAGGCCCTGTGATTGTTCTCGAGATGGGAGACCTTTGGGACTGAGAGCTCGAACCTGTGAGCCAAGCTTGTCTTGACAGCTGGAGGACCAACCACAATATAAGGGAAACTAATTGGCAGGCGACGGGAGGTTTGCCCCAAGTTCCTGCCTTGACAACCCGGGAGCTTCCTTCAGTTCAGAAAATCCCCTCTCACGACAACAGCTGGTCTGTCCTGTGTCGCTTGACTCTGAGGCAGGTCCACAACTCCACAGAGGCACCCACCCAACAGCCCTGCGGGGAACACAACTCCAGGCATGGCGGAGAGGAACTGCAAAAGCTTTGCTTTTGTAGGATCTCTCCCATCTGAGCAGGGCCGGCCCTGGCGTTGGGCTGACTGAGGGTTATGGCAATTCTGCATTTCTCTGCCCGCCTTCAGGCAAGACAACTTTTCGCCCTCGTGAGGCTTTGTAGAGCTTGGTGCAGAGATTGCTTCGAATGCGCAGCTGCCTTTGGTCCGTGGCTGGCACAGTCTCCCCCTCTTTCTTT
>JAHTLZ010004416.1:1400-30016 GCA_023846285.1 Phrynocephalus versicolor
ACGGGGAGGAAATACACTATAAAAATTACATTAAGTATATCAAGCCAAAAATAACGGTTTAACATATTAACAAATCACCAAATAATATCACAATACTAATAAGTTTGTTACTTCTTGCCAACTTTTCCGGGAAGTCTCATCGTAGTCTCCCTTTAGAAAACCGGAGAGTCTGTCGATTTCAATACATTCTCTTATCTTTTCGTGGAAGTTTCTCTCTGTTGGCACTTCTGGTTGTTTCCAAAATTTCGCATACAGTATCCTTGCTGCAACTATTACATGATGAAGTACATATTTCTGGTCATATGAGATATTAATATCTACTATATTTAATAGAAAAAATTCTGGTCTAAGCTCTAACTTAATTTTCAAATATCTTTCTAAAAATTATTTTACCATTATCCAATATGCCTTTGCCTCTTTACATGTCCACCACATATGGTAGAAAGTACCACTGTCATGTTTACATTTCCAACATTTGGGTGAGCAATTATACATCTTAGATAAACGGGGGGGGGGGGGGGAAATGCCATCTATAAAACATCTTGTAACAATTTTCCTTAAAGGAAACCAGTCTCTCTTCTTCTGGGAGAGATCCAACAAGGATCAAGGTCCCCAATCATGAAGGGCTTTATTATAAGTCAACGAGGTCCGAGAATCGAGCGTGGAAACAACCAGGGAGCCAGTGTTGGTGGCCGGAATTGGGGATATAGGGTCAAATATGCTAGTTCCAGGAATCAGCTCCAGGAATTTGGACCTGCTGAGGATTCCGTACTGTTTTCAAGGGCAGCCCTAGGCAGAGAGCCTTACAGTAGTCTATTTTTGAGATGACCAGTGTGCGCTCCAGTGCTAATTTGGCAATTCTCGTCCAGGATAGGGTGCCAGTGGACAATCAACCGCAGTTGATAAATGGCAGTCCTGGCCTTGGCCAATATTTGATCCTCCGTAGGGAGAGACCCACATCCAGGAGCGCCCACAAATCTGCTGGCCATTTCAGCCCGATCGGCTTCAACATGGATTCCTGCAGTGAGCAGGGGGTTGCCCTTGTTGGTCTTTGAGTGCCACCTCCATTGTTCTGTGATTCTAGTGACGGAGGGGGCTCTTTAGTCTGGAAAAAAGGCGCCTGAGGGGGGATATGATTGAGACATACAAAATAATGCAGAGCATGAGTAAAGTGGATAGAGGGAAGCTCTTCTTCCTCTCACAAAATACCAGAACTAGGGGACATACACTCAAATTGAGGGCTGGGAGAGTGAGAACAGACAAAAGAAAATATTTTTTTAACCCAGTGTGTTGTTTGTGGAACTCCCTGCCACAGAAGGTGGTGATCACATTTGGCCTGGATGCCTTCAAAAGGGGATTGGACAGATTCCTGGAGGAAAAGTCCATCACAGGTTACAAACCATGATGGAGATGTGTCATCTTCAGGCTTAAAACCAGGGTCCTTCAGGGACCAGATGCAGTGGAGTGGGTATCAGGAGACAGAGATCTAGTCTCGTGTGCTCCCAGATGCATCTGGTGGGGCCACTGTGAGATACAGGAAGCTGGACTAGATGGGCCTTCTTGGCCTGATCCAGCAGGGCTCTTCTTATGTTCTTATGGGGTGTGGTTAGGGGACAAACCCAGCAGGCTCCTTCCACACACACATCCTACTCCCCATGGATCCGGGGATACACACACGCTTAGACCTCCTACAGGGAGCACAGCTGTCAACAGGGAATTCAGAGTTTTGGAAAGTGTCTAGCTGGACTACAACATCCAGAATCCCCCCAACTGGCAAGACAGCTGGATCCTGGGAGTTTATTCCCTAGCTCTGCTACAGCACTCCACCCCCCCCCCCACCGCCACCCCTGGTGCCTGGGGCTCGAACCGTAGCGAAAGGCAGGGCTGTGGGTGTTTTCCTGCCCAAAGCTCTAGTTTGCACCTCTGCAAGGAGGAGGTGAGAAGCCGTGGCTTTTTAAACATGCCTGACATGGCAGCCGGTGGGGTGTGTTTTTTGGTTTTTTTTTGGGCCCCTAATTGTGGGATGCTCAACACCTCTGACTGGGATGTGGCCAACAGAGTGGGTTGCCTTGTTGACTTTTATGGCTCCCTCTGAAAAGAAATGTCTGTCCTCTATTCTGCTCCTTTTGCGTCACTCCTCCGACATCAAGGAGCTTTTTAAAGAAAACCAACGGCAGCGACAGAGTGCAGCTTTCACCAATCTGATAGAGCACAGAGCGTGCCTTTCACAGGTCTCCTTTTCTGGGTCCGGCTCCCTCCTCGGCGCCTCCCGGACCTTCCTTACAAGAGACTGACTCTTTCAAACAGCTGTTGTGTTGAGGTGTGGGTGGGTGAGAGGGAGGAACAAGAAGCTAGCGATGGAGAGGGAGGCAGGAGTTTCCAATGGTGCGTGAAGCCCAGTGCTCTTGTGGAGGACAGGCAGATAAATGCCTCTCCTCCCACCCCATCATCAGCGCCAAGCAGCTGCGCCTCTGAAATAAACACTCCATGATGGAGAGCTGCGACCCAAAGTCTTCGCTCAACTGACAGCTTGCCCGGGACGGAACGTGCCTTCCATGGAGTTTTTGTCTTTCCCTGCGTTGGCCCCTGCATGCCAGGCGTGAACGACCCCCCACACCCTTTCCTCCATGGAGCCCCTTTGTGAGCATATTTTTCAGCCTTTGTCATGGAGACTGTGGGAAAACGTACAGAAACCTAAACCACTGAGCTTTCAACTCTGACCTTTGAAGTACCCGTTTTTAAGCCCGGAGATGACGCACCTCCATCATGATTTGTACCCTTTGATGGACTTTTCCTCCAGGAATCTGTCCAATCCCCTTTTGAAGGCATCCAGGCCAGTTGCCACATAAGAACATAAGAAGAGCCACGATGGATCAGGCCAAAGGCCCATCTAGTCCACCTTCCTGTATCTCACAGTGGCCCCACCAAATGCGTCTGGGAGCGCATGAGACTAGATATCTGTCTCCTGATACCACTCCCCTGCATCTGGCCCTTGAAGTACCCCGCTTTTAAGCCTGGAGATGATACATCTCCCCATCATGGTTTGTCACCTGGGATGGACTTCTCCTACAGGAATCTGACCAATCCCCTTTTGAAGGGATCCAGGCTAGATGCCATCACCACATCCTGTGGCAGGGAGTTCCACAGACTAATAACGCGCTGGGTGAAAAAATATTTTCTTTTGTCTATTCTTACTCTCCCAGCCCCCAATTTGAGTGTATGTCCCCTAGTTCTGGTATTTTGTTAGAGGGAGAAGAGCGTCCCTCTATCCACTTTACTCATACCCTGCATTATTTTGCATGTCTCAAACATATCCCCCCTCAGGCGCCTTTTTTCCAGACTAAAGAGCCCCAAATATTTTAGCCTTTCCTCATAAGGGAGGTCCCCCAGTCCAGTAATCATTTTAGTCACTCTCCTTTGCACCCGATCGTCACACAGGAGAGTTCACCCACAGAGATCCCTGACTTGCCCTGTTTCTTTCTCTTCCCTGCAGGGCCTTGCCCCATTGAGTCTTCGGGAACCAGATCCCATTTCCCCCTCTCCTGTTCCCTTGAGGAAAGCACGTGGAACTCAGCCGTAGAAGGGCAGGACGGGAACGCCTTGACCGTCTTCATCTTCCCTCCTCCTGACGCACGGATTGGCCGCTACCACCTGACCTTGGAGACCTCCACGGGCGATCAAGGGTCTAGCTACAGCCTTGGCGAATTTGTCCTGCTCTTTAATCCGTGGTGCCCAGGTAGGTCCTTGACTGGCCCCGGGTCCTTCCTTGGGGCGGGTGAGTGGGTGTTAGCTCAGTAGGATGAATCAGAGGCCATAACTAGATAATTTTTGCATCAGAAGCCAAAATATCCGATTATGCGCTCCTCCCTTCCCAACCTCTGTTGTCAACTGCTGTCTGAAAAGAGCCAAGAGGATGGGAGAATCAAGTGATAGTGGCGGTTACTTGTCTGTTAGTGTTGCACTTAGGAGTGATTAAAAATGTTACTTCATGTCTGTCATGCAACAGCTGAAGTTTGTCTCGACTACGCCCATGGAATGGGTGCCAAGCGCGACAATCCTGTGCCTGGTGGTGGGGTAGGGTATTTCCTTGTCACAGTTTGTTCTCGCTGTCTGTTCCGAGACAAGACACCGTGTAGTAACGACTGTCACGCAACAAAACATTTATTTCTCTCAGCAAACAGTGTCCAGGTTTGTTTGTTTTATTTTGACTTTTCAGAAGCGAAATATTGAAAAAGAATTTTTTAAGCCCAAAAGAAAAAGGGGAAAGGAAGCTAGACAAGTTCAGTGTTTGTCACGGTACAAGACCGTGAGGTAGCACATGTCACGAGACAAGTTATCACGACCATGGGAACACTGAAACAGGGACAAAACCACGTGATCGCGACCAACGCTGTCACGGTACAAAACTAGTCACGGAACAAAGAAGGACGTGAAGTAACCGCCACACCCTGTTCAGTTGCTTCTCCTTACCCCAGGCAAGCTTGCCACACTCCTCTGTATTCCCTCCCACCTCACCCGCCATCTTCCTTTTGCTGTTGCATCTCTTATGTTTTTCCTTTTCTCCCAGACGATTCTGTCTTTATGGAAAGCGAGGAGGCCCGTGTTGAGTACGTATTGACGCAGCACGGCCACATCTACCAGGGGTCCAAGGACTTCATCTATTCCATTCCATGGAACTTTGGGCAGGTGAGTTTGGGACCCCTTCTTTCAGCCACAAACTGGGGGGGGGGGTTTATGGGACTGAGCAATGCTATTTCTCCACCCCCAGCCACACTCTCATCTTGATATGTGCTGTTCCAGCATAACCCTGGATCTAAATTATTTGGGCGGACAGCAGATCGGGGCCATTGTGATTCAGGTTTTCTCAGAAAACCTGAATCACAATGGGTGCATTCATGAAATGGATTCATGAAGTGCATTCATGAATGCTCTTGGGTGCATTCATGAAATGGAGGGATTTCAGAAGTAGAGATGGGCACGACTCAGAAAAAAATTTCGTTTTCGTTTTCATCTAGGGGTCCGTTTCGTTTCGTTTCCGTTTTTGTGAGCTAATTTTCAAAATTTTTCGTTTTCATTTCGTTACGTAACAAAACGAAAACGAATTTTTTTCGTTTCTTCCCATTTAGCTCCATTAAGTGCTTTTCCAGTAACAAAAAACGAAAAACAGCTCAAAATTAGTCGTTTCGTTTCCGTTTCCGTTCCATTTTGAACCATTTTTCGTTTTTCGTTTCGTTACGTAACGAAAACGAAAAACGGAAACGGAAATGGAAATTTCGCTAAGTCGTGCCCATCTCTATTCAGAAGGCTTGCGGCAGTGAAAATAAACAAAGCAAATGCCCTCCTTTCGCACAGAATGGGAGCCACCCGTGCAGAGCATCTAGAGTAGAGATGGGCACGAAACGACCATTTTTTCGTTACCGTTCTCCGTTATTCGTTCCATTACGTAACGGTACGAATAACAACTGTTGCGATGGGGCAGGCTCGAACCGAACAGAACCAAGAAAATTTTCTTCAGTTCTGTTCGTTTCCATTACTGGTGTCGCGCCGCTCGCGCAATGAAAAATGGAGCAGTGGAGGGCGGCGAGAGGGGGCTGGGCCTGGTGGAGCCTCTTTTCCCCCTCCCCGCCAGAGCCAAAGTGAGACTTTGCCGGTCTCGAGAGAAGAGGCGCGATCCGAGCCCTTACGGGCTGGGCTCCGGGATCTTGGCCATGTGGCGAAGTGGCGATGGTGCAGCCGGCTCAGAACCCGGAGCGGAGGGTGTCGTTGGAGCACGGGGGGGTGCAGTGCCCCCCCACAGGTTTCCCGGGTCTAGGCCAGGGGGGTGCGGGGCGGCAGTCTGCCGGGGTGGTGGCTTCCGGGGCGGAGTGGTTCCCGGGGAGAAGGGCTCCAGTTAGGGTGGCGCTGTGCGGAGCTCCGGGGGTAGCAACCCGACGGGGGTGGTGGACGGCGCAGCGGATCGGTCCTTGGGGAGGGGGCCCAAGGGAGGACAGCACTCGGCGGTGCTCCAGGGGTGGCGGCCTGTTGGGGGTGGGGATCGGAGCAGCGCCCAGCTCCGGAAGGACTCCCCATGGCCATGGGATCACTCTCCCGGCAGACTTGCCACCGGCTCCAGTGGCGCCCGGCCCTGGGAGGGCTCCCTGCGGCCGCAGCTTGCTGCACCTGAAAAACAGAAATGGAACGAAGCAGACCCCAGGGCCCGAATAACGACCACAAAACACCATTTTGGCATTTCGTGCCCTTCTCTAATCTAGAGAGCACGTAGACAGAGCAAGTGGCTGGTCCACCTTCAAAAAAACTGAGCAGGGCGAGTGCTTGAAGGGGACCTGTTTAAAAAAATGGAAAGATATCTGGCTTTCACTCTGTGTCATGAATTTCTGTTGTGCAGCTATGTGTATGTAATGAAAAGCTGTGGAACAATTAGATAAAAATTGAGGGGGAAGGGCAGAAGTCCTCTCCATGAACCACTTCCATAGGTGTGTCACACAACAGTCCCAATATCAGCTGCAACCTGAACAGTGTAATTGTGAACCAGGCAATCTAAGACCCAGACAGTTGTGAGGTGGACTGGGAGTCAAGGCCCAGCATTAGAGATGGGCACAAATAAAAAAATGGCATTTCGTTTGTTGTTTGTCGTTTGGAGAGTCCGTTTCGGTTCGTTTCTGTTTTCGCGAATTTTTGCAAAAAATTCGTTTTCATTTGTTCGTTTCGTTACCATTTTGTTACTATTTATTTCAAATTTTTGTGATTTTTTTTAGGATTTTAAGCAATTCATTCATATTGCAGTAACGGAAACGAAACGCACGACAAAATTTCCGGCGTTTCTGTTTGTTTCATTTCATTTTAGAGACAAAATTCGTGTGTCGTTTCGTTACGTAACGAAACAAAAAAAATGGAAATGGAAAATTGTTCGTTTCATGCCCATCTCTACCCAGCATGATTGCACAGGTGTAACTACATCGTGCCGACCTGAATGGGATTCCAGCTAATGTACCACAAAAGTCAAACAATGGCATAAGTATGGTGGCCCCTTTAAAAAAATAACCCAAAATTATTTAATCCCTCCCCCCCCCGCATGAATTTTTATAGACTACGATTCCCCTTCCTCGAGCACATGCAAAACGGAAATAGCTCGTAATCTGCCAGAACTGCCTCTGAAACTACATTTGTAGTTCTGAGGGGGCAATGTGTAGCCTGTATACTGTAATTAAACTGTAAACCACCCAGAGACTACTTGAAGTGGTATGGGGCGGTATATAGAAGTAGAACAGTTTAAAGATATCAAAATACTTTTGCTTTCATTTTCATCCCCTTTTTTGGTTATAACTGTCAAAACAGATTAACATTTCTTTGGAAAATTCTACAAAACTTTATTTTAAAACCTGAATGACTACAGAAGACCAATCTGGAATGAAAGTCAGGGTTTTGCACAAACCAGAAGAAGAAGAAATATTGCACCACTCTACAGATACCTTATTTGGAAGCAAATCCAAATATCCACAGGACAGAAAACGAGGGCCTCCCATGTGCTGTGGAATTTCCTTGCCAACAGAATGTGCTGAAGAATTAGCGAGCTCGTTCAGAGAAACAAAAGTATGAGGAGAGGTTGTTTTGCAAAATGATATCTCCTCTAATTGCTAAGAGAAGTTCACTGGTGTGGGGTTAGGTCTCTGCTTCTCTCCAGTGCTTGTAAGTCTTGTGTCCCTGCTTGGTTCCTGTCATTATTAGGGCCATTTAAAAAATCCTTCCCTTTTGTCATTAATTTTGGGGTACTATTTAACAATGTGTATTGTTCAGTAGTATGTCTGTGCAGATTCTCAGTCATCCAGGTGAGTTTATCTGGAAGTTGAGTCATGGCAACTGGGCTTCTTTTTCTTGAGAGATTGAAACGACTGAGACTGACAAGACAACCCCTAAAATCCGCTGCAAAACACTTGCAGATCCGGAGCATAAAATTGTTTTCCCACCAGCAGCGGACGTTAAAAAAAAATAAATTTATTTATTATTTATTATTTATTTGTTAATCTTATACCCCGCCCATCTTCCCAAAGGGAACTCTGGGTGGCTTACAATAAAAAAAAAAAACACAGGTAGTAAAAGCAATGAACAAGAGAAAAAGGGGACAGCATGGCGGGCAAACCCCAGCACAATAAGTGTGAGGGGAGAACAGAAAAAAAAAAAAACTAACTCGGAAGGTCGCCAAATGCCTCCCTGAAGATGTGAGTTTACAGGGCCTTTTAAAAGGCGGGCAGGGACTCTGTCAGGCGCAGCTCACTGGGGAGATGATTCCAGAGCATGGGGCCCACCACAGAGAAGGCGCAGTCATGCGTACACGATTTCTGCGCCTCTCTGGGTGTGGCCACCCTCAGTGAGCGCACCTGCGCCATCCTCGTGGGTCTGGACCCAGTTGATCTTAGAGAGATACGCTCCGCCAGATACTCTGGTCCCAGGCCGTGGAGGGCTTTGAAAGTCAAAGCCAGGACCTTGAACCTTATCCGGTGGACAACGGGTAGCCAATGCAGGCGAGCCAGGACTGGGGTGATGTGCTCGAATCTACGAGCACCCACCACCAGCCTGGCCGCCGCATTCTGCACCCGCTGTAACCTCCGGATCAGGGTCAAGGGCAACCCCACGTAGAGGGCATTGCAGTAGTCGATCCTTGAGATCACCAGGGCCTGCACTACTGTCCTCAGGGAGGACTCATCGAGGTACTGGCGGATCTGGGCGATCCTGCGGAGATGGATAAAAGCGGTCCTGGAAGCAGCCATCACCTGGGCTTCCAGGGAGAGGGCTGAGCCCAGGACCACGCCCAAATTCCTGGCCCTGTCTGTAGGCTGGAGGGAGACACCCCCCAACTTAGGGAGGGGGCCATTGTACCCAGATGAGGGCGCCCCAAAGAACAGAACCTCCGTCTTCTCCGGATTCAGCTTGAGCCGGTTATCTCTGGTCCATTCCAGAACTGCCTCCAGGCACAGATCAAGGGAGCGAATTGCCTCCTCTGCAGAAGACGAAAAGGAGAGATAGAGCTGCGTGTCATCAGCGTACTGATGACAGCGAACTCCAAATCTCCTAATGACTTCCGCCAGCGGCCTCATGTAAACATTGAACAGCATGGGTGAGATTGCCTACCCCTGGGGCACCCCACAAGGGAGAGTCCAAGGAGCCGACAAGTCATCACCCAGCTGAACCCGCTGAGTTCAGCCGCCAAGGAAGGAGCGGAGCTAGGACAAAGCCTGACCCCCAATTCCTGCCTTGGCCAGCCAGACCAGCAGGTTACCGTGGTTGACGGTATCAAAGGCAGCTGACAGATCAAGGAGAACCAACAGGGAGGAACACCCCCTGTCAGCCTCCCTGAGGAGGTCGTCCTGCAGAGCGACCAGGGCAGTCTCGGTCCCGCGAAGAGGTCTGAAACCAGACTTGAAGGGATCCAGGATACGATTTTCCTCCAGATATGACTGAAGCCTGACAGCCTTGCCCAGGAAGGGAACAATGGCAATCGGACGATAGCTGGATAGGTCGTCCGATGCCATGGCAGGTTTTTTCAGAGTGGGTTTCACCACGGTCTCCTTTAAGCGGGCAGGGAGACATCCCTCCCCGAAGGAAGCCGTGGTGATAGCAGAAACCAACTCGGGCATGTTCCCTTCAGCAGATTTAATAAGCCAGGCCGGGCAAGGGTCAAAGGGAGTGACCGCCGGCCGGCAACGAGCCATAGCTCTGGAGGCCTCCGCTGGAGACACTGGCCCAAACTCATCCAGGAGGGGGGAACGGAGGGATGAGGCCCCAGGGATCTCAAAGGGTGGACTAGAGTATGACCACGCCCACTTAAGCGCACCCCAGCGTACTTTACAAGTACCTGGTCTCCGGAGGTAAAAAAAAATTCCGATGCGGATTATAAAGCTGTGAATGCCTGGCTCTCCTCCACCTTCTGTTTGTTTTTGTTGTCCCCCACCCCATTAACAGACTGGAATCCCTAATAGGGCTGCTGGGACAGCAGACGGAGATGAGTCTGCATTTTTTTCTCCCATTTTTTTCTCCCTCCCCTCACTGCAGACAGAAGCAACAGAGTGCGGAAGGGTGGGAACACAGGAAGCAGAACAAAACCCACATGATCTCTGGCTGGGGGGATCCGAATTTAAGTTGCCAGTGGATTTTAGGGGTCGTTTGAAAGCAGCCAAAGCTGTTTGGGTGAGCAGCAAATCCTTTCAATCTCTTAAGAAAGGAAGTCCAGTTGCCATGACTCAACCTCCAGGTTATTCAAAAGTGAACAATTTGTATTATTTGCCCGATGAACAGTATAGAAAACCAAATGAATAAATAAATAAAATAAGCAAGCCCTGGTTCAGGCTAGGCAGGTCCTAAGCTGAATCTGAAACCTGTTTGCACCAGGAAACAATACTGACAATAACATTTCTGACAGAAAAAAATGCTTCAAATTCGTAGATGTGGCAGCCGGTTTACAGGAGAGTAGCCCTGCCCAATGTGAGAAACACTACATCCCAACATGACTGTGCCTGCTGGATTTTAAGATTTCCTTACAAACGTTTCCTTTATAGCAGCACACCTGCGACGTTGGTGCCTCCAGGGGTGGAATGCCTGCACCTATGGGTGGAACAGCAGGATAGGTTTGGGGTCGTGCTGGTGTCCTGTGCTCCCTGTGACCCAGCACTGTCCCTCCTAAAGCTCTCCGACTTCATCTCAGCGGCTCTGTTGAGGTCCCCCACCCCCACCCCACTCGCTGGTGATGGATGATTTCAACGCGCACGCTGGGGCTGGACTGTCTGAAGTGACTCTGGATTTCAGGGAGTCCCAGAAACGCCATGAATCTCTCCCAGTGGGTCTCAGCCTGTGGGTCCCCAGAAGTTCCTAGACTATAACTCCCAGAAGTCTTCATCACTAGCTGAGCTGGCCAGGATTTCTGGAAGTTGCAGTCCAGGAACATCTGGGGACCTACAGGTTAAGAACCACTGAATTGGTCCCACCCATAGGGTTGGTCATACCCTGGACCTGGTATTTTCCTCCACGTCCGTGGACTATAATCTGAGGGTTGGGAATTTGTGCTCCCAACCTGTGTCGTGGTCAGATCACAATTTGTTGACCTTCTCCCTGGCAATCGCCGTCCCACCATGCAGGGTGCTTGACTCGACTGCAAAGCAATTTCCCCCTACCTCCGAATTTTTTTTCTGTTAAACAAATGACTTGTTACAGTATACGAGGGTCCACTGTATTCTGTTTTTTCTGCATTATATGTGTTTTATTATTTCATGTTTTTTGTATGTCTTACTACTTCTTCTCCGATGAAGTTCTTGATCCAGGAAATTCTTGCTATAAATCCAACTTTTTGCAACAGCAGCCTGTGCGAAGGTCCTGGCTTCCATGCCAGACAGTAGAGCTGAAAAATACAGAGCTGTAGACAAGGCGCATTACTGAAGCCAATGTTAATATACAGTGGTACCTTGTATAAAGGAATTAATTCGTTCCAAATGAAATTATGTTAAGCAAATTTTCCTTTATACAAATTCCCATAGGAATGCATTGAAAACGGAGTGATCCCATTTTTCTGTTGTACGGATTTTCCCCATAGGCGATTATGTTAAGCAAATTTCCCCTATCTCCAAAAAAATTTATGTTGTACAAATTTTCTGTTATACAAGCTGTCTGTTATACAAGGGTCCACTGTATATGCATATTGCATCTTGAGGAAGTCTGCTCCAGGGCATTTCTCTTCTAAATTTTATTGCACGGTAGTTCATTCAGTTCCGTTTTAAAATATGGCTTTTCATTTGGCCACAAGATACTTAGATTTATCATCAGACAGCACATTTTTGTTGGGGATCTTCAGCTGCATTTCTTGGACTGTGGGCTCTTTCACTGTTTGCTATAAGATGGAATAGCTGGCAATATCATGTGGGCTGAAATCCGGTTGGCAGAGCTGCACTCCCTAATGAGGATGATGCCACAGATGTGTCTCAGCCATTTTAGGGCAGTAAAAATATTCTTTGCCTATCCAAGTTTTCCAGGATCCCTAGGGATCCCCTTCTACCTGAAGTAGCCTTCAGGAGCTATGGGACGAGAGGAGGAACAATTTGTTGTTCAGTCATTCAGTCGTGTCCGACTCTTTGTGACCCCATGGACCAGAGCTCACCAGGCCTTCCTATCTTCGACTGCCTCCCGGAGTTTTGTCAAATCCACATTGGTTGCATCGATGACACCATCCAACCATCTCATTCTCTGCCGTCCTCTTTTCCTTTTGCCTTCAATCTTTCCCAACATCAGGGACTTTTCCAAGGAGTCCTCTCTCCTCATGAGGTGGCCAAAGTACTGGAGCCTCAGCTTCAAAATCTATCCTTCCAGGGAACATTCGGGGTTGATTTCTTTCAGGATGGATAGGTTTGATCTCCTTGCAGTCCAGGGGACTCTCAAGACTCTCTTCCAGCACCACAGCTCAAAAGCATCGATTCTGTGGCGATCAGCGTTCTTTATAGTCCAGCTCTCACTTCCATACATCACTACTGGAAAAACCATAGCTTTGACTATCCTGACCTTAGTTGGCAAAGTGATGTCTCTGCTCTTTAGGATGCTGCCTAGGTTTGCCATTACTTTCCTCCCAAGAAGCAGGCATCTTTTTATTTCGTTGCTGCAGTCGCCATCTGCAGTGATCAAGGAGCCCAAGAAAATAATCTGACATTTCCTCCATTTCTTCCCCTTCTATTTGCCAGGAGGTGATGGGACCAGTGGCCATGATCTTAGTTTTTTTAATGTTGAGCTTCAGCCCATTTTTTCACTCTCCTCTTTCACCCTCATTAGGAGGTTCTTTTACACAGCCAGAAAAATGTTGATGCTGTTTCCGGTCGAACCTGGATGGGGCTGTAGGAAGATTTTTATTGCCCCAAAATGGACAAGGCATGGCCACTGCTGATGCCATCATCTTCTCTTCTGTGCAACAGTAGTTCAGCTGTTGTCTGCATATTGGGTTCTGTTGAGGATCTCTACTAACAACAATGCTGTCCTTTGATTCAGAAAGTGCTGTTTCTAAAGATGTCCTTGGATTACAAACTGAACATAAAAGAATGTGTTTACATCCTTGTCATCGCCTTCTTTTTATTTATGTATTTATGTATTTATTTATTTATTCATTGATTCATTGATTGATTCATTCATTCATTATTTCCATTTATATACCGCCCGACTTCCCCAGAGGAACTCTGGGCAGTGAACAACAAGGGAGATAATACAAATAAGAGAGCAATACAAATAAAGAACAAAAGTGGAACCGGGAAAGAGAACAAGATGGCAGCGGCAAACAATAAACAGACAATAACCTTAAATAGCCACGTTTGAAGATGTTTTTTTCTTCATGGCCTCCATATCTCCAGCCATATGGTTTAATCTTCCACTTTGAATGCAGCTGTTTATTCCTGGCCCAGGTTTCCTGTTACAAAAATTGTTCTTATATCAAGAGACTCTTGTTGACCTCCAAATCTATCAGCTTGTTGTGTTTGGACTTGTTACAAGGCACGATCTGTACAGCAAGTGTAACAATCTCCACTTTTGTCCTGGTGTCTTTTCCAAAATACTTGTAGATTTGGTGGGAAAGGTTACTTAATCAGGGTTAGCTAAACAGGTAAACCACTGTTTCCTGATGCATGTAGCTTTTTAATGTTTGTTTTCCGCAAAACATCAAGTTAGGTTTGCCACTGTTGTTTGCCTTATCAGATTTCAGATTTCTGCATTGTCAGTCACTTATCTGATTTTTGCTTTTGCTTGACACATTTCTCAGTGTTTGAATAGGGCACAGCTTTTTTAAAAGATAAAATGCGTGGGCAAGGAAAGATAAATGGGATTTATTATCATGGTTTATTGCAAACTGGTATGTTTTTCGTTATTCTTTGGAGGAGGTTATTTAATGTGACAGAACATTCCTTTCTATATTCTGGTATTTGGATGTGTGTGTGTTTTATAAATCAGGTGATAAGATATATTTTAAACATGATATGTAAAGGGGTCCATGGAAATTCATCTTGGACAAAAAGCAAATGCAAAAAGACATGGAAAGTGGATTGGCTTATGAAGTGAGACTAAATTTTGTGGCCAAAGAAATCACCTCTCTCGCTCTCTCTTTCTTTCTAATTTTTTTAAAAAATGCCCTGCAATTTTAGAATTTTGTGTAGGAATGCTTTGCCAATGGAAGTGAAAATGCTGGCTGAAAAGTCACAACAAGACTGTGTGGGAGAGATGGCATGATGAGCTCAGGTCACAGACTGGACATTGACCCGTTGTCCTCGACAGAGAGCCTCTAAAGCAGGCATGCCCAAACTTCGGCCCTCCAGATGTTTTGGACCACAGCTCCCACAGTCCTTTGCCATTGGAAATACCGGCCTTAGAATTCTGGGAGTTGTGGTCCAAAACATCAGGAGGGCCGAAGTTTGGCCATGCCTGCTCTAAAGCACTGAACCCAGACATGGCCATGGAAGAAGTCTGCATTGCTTGGAGTCTAGGGTTTGTGGTGGGATGAGGTCTCATATCTGCAGCAGCGCCCACTTAAAAATCCTGTGCATCTGGATTGATGTTCCCTTGGGGGGTATGTTAGTCTGGAGAGAGTCCCCCGAGCATCCGTGGATCTCTGAGAAGGGAACTTGCGTGGGACGGCAAGGAAAGGACGAAGCAGGCGAGCAGCCAAGGCCAAGCTCCCCCTTGCAGAAGAACCCAGTGCACAAACGGACCTAAGCCAACACTCTAATCTGTCAAGGTCATATTGGATTTTCACCCTATCCTCTAAAGAATTTCATTTTTGCGGGGTCTATGGGGGGAAAGAACAAACCCTGCTTGGTTTGTTGAGCTTGCAAACACAGCAGCTTTGAAGGTGTTTGGGCCGATCGTGTTTGACTGCCTTCTAACTCTGACGCTGCCTGTCTTGTTCGTGTGGGCCCCCAGTCAGGTCCCTCTAGTCCAGGGCTGCCTCTGCAGTGTCTCTATTAGAGACAGGCACGAAATGAACAATTTTTCATTTCTGTTTTTTTGTTTCATTATGTAACGAAACGACAAACGAATTTTGTCTCTAAAATGAAACGAAACAAACAGAAACACCGGAAATTTTGTCGTGCGGTTCGTTTCCGTTACTGCAATATGAGTGAATTGCTTAAAATCCTAAAAAAAATCACAAAAAATGAAATAAAGGGTAATGAAATGGTAACAAAACGAACGAAAACGAAAATGAATTTTTTGCAAAAATTCACGAAAAACAGAAACGAACCGAAACAGACCCTCCAAACGACAAACGAAATGCCTTTTTTTTTATTCGTGCCCATCTCTACAACAGACAGTCCATGAATCTCCATATTCTAGTCATTGGTCAGCCAAATGATTCTTTAAAAAAAAAGCAATTGAGTTTCAGAAAGGAGTCCAGTGTGGTTTGGTTTGGTTTGGTTTGGTTTGGCTTGGTTTGGTTTGGTTTGGTTTGGTTTGGTTTGGTTTGGTTTGGTTTGGTAAGGCGCTGCAAGATTTGCTGCCCTTTCATGGCCATTGGGGGCAGCGTGTGTGCGTGTGTTAAAGTAATTTGGGATTATTCTAGTAATCCCATGGATAAGCAATCATGGCAGTGGCTGGGGTCCAGCTGAACCCTCAAGAGTGCCAAGGCAGCGAACAAAAGTGAGCAAAGATCAGTTTCCAAGCAGGTCTTCTTGATTTGGCTGCTGGTGGGTGGGAGGCCTTTCTTTGGCAGCTAGTTTCACTAGGTTCTTCTTCTGTTGGGTGTGGGTTTTTTTTCCTTTTAGCAAAAGGACCCATTTTAGCTGCTTTAGGTAGAAATGAAACCCCTGCTGAGTGCACTGGGGCTTGGTCCCAAATAAATGTCCACCTGGATCAACATCCAAGTGTCTTATCTCCATTTCCAAAGCTGCACCTCGGTTTTTAATAATAGCCTTTGTACCGCAGAGTGGGGAGGGACCCTCAGTGGGTCCCATGGATCCCCAGATGTTCCTGGACTGCAACTCCCAGAAGCCTCCACCACTTGCTGTGCTGGAAGGGGTTTCTGGGAGATGTAGTCCAGGAACATCTGGGGACCCACTGGTTGAGGACCACTGCTCTGGATGATTGAGTCCAGGGCCTTTCAAGGGAGCCCAGGGGAGGATCAAACTCTCAGTCTCTAGCTGTGCAGCCAGAGACGGAAACTACTACGCTATCCATCCTGCAGTTCTCTTGAAGCATCCTCATCTTGTAACAGCCGGGGTGTGGGCGGCAACCAGACCAACAGCAGGAAGCCAGGACCAAGGTTTATTCAGAGACGTCATCACACAAGGGTCCAGAGACACTGAGCAAGTGGTCAGCCAGTCCAAAATCCAATACCAAAAAACACAGTCCCACAAAGAGGCGGCAAGCCAGCTAGACAGACTTACGGAACAGCAAGATCCACGGCCAGAGCTTCAGAGTCCCAAGTCTCCTGTTGCAGAGGCAAAGAGCAGGAAGTGGCAGCTTTTAGTTTTCAGCTAGTAGTAGCAAGCCCCACCAGCTGCACTCCCTGATGGCCTCAGCTCCAGCTGGCCCTGATTCTGTAAAGACTCAGAGTCCACAGTCCCTCTCAAGGGTCTGAACGCCACAGATCGAAGCTACTGGGCTATCCAACAGTTGCAAAAAGTTTCACCGCTGGCCCCCTTCTGTCAAGCAGCTCTATTTCCATCCTTCCTGCAACCCTCAGCCTTCCTTCTCTGCGTAATGTGTTCCTTTGCGGATCCATTCACTTCCATGGGAGTGGCAGCTGAGGCTGGCCCCCATTCAGCAGGGGTTGAGGCCGTGCAGCCGGCTGGCTCATCCTCCTCTCTTCCCTTGACATCAGGGACCACCCTGCCCACCCTCCCTTCCTCTGAAAGGCCGAGTCAAGGGCCAAACCCTGTGTGTGTGTGTCAAAAGTGGGGGGGGGGGGAGAAGGCTAAGTACCCCCCCCCCAAATCTGGCCAACAGTTTTCTGAGTCTGGCAGTTACATATCCCCTGGACCACGACCACCACCACCACCAGCCTCCCCCAGTTTGCCAAGCTTTGGGGCTTTCTCAGAGGCAGCCGGTGCAACCGTTTTCCCAGGAGCCAGCAGAGCCAATTTGCTTCAGAGTGGTTGCGGGAATCGGCGGAGAAGACCGAATCCTGCCTAAAGAACTCCAACCCTTGCATCCGAGGAAAAGGTTGAGGCCAGGATCTGTGCCCCGGCCTGATGTGCTGGTTTTTCTGCCCTTCGGAAAGAGGTCTGCATTCTTGCTTGATGCTGGCGAGTAGAGACGGGCACGAATAAAAAAAATGGCATTTCATTTGTCGTTTCCGTTTCGGTTCGTTTCCGTTTTTCGTGAATTTTTGCAAAAAAATCGTTTTCGTTTTCGTTCATTTCGTTACCATTTCGTTACCATTTATTTCATTTTTTGTGATTTTTTTTAAAGGATTTTAAGCAATTCACGCATATTTCAGTAACGGAAACGAAACGCATGACAAAATTTCCGGTGTTTCTGTTCGTTTTGTTTCATTTTAGAGACAAAATCCGTTTGTTGTTTCGTTACGTAACGAAACGAAAAACGAAAACGGAAACGGAAAATTGTTCGTTTCGTGCCCATCTCTACTGGCGAGAGCTTAGGAGGCTCTCTCTGCCAAGGCAAAGAGACAACGAGTCACACCCAACCGTGGTGGCCCACAAGCCTCTGCCTCTCTCTGTGAAACATGGTGTGGGAAGATAGAGTGTCGCCGATGCCAGGGGCCAGAGAAGTGGGGTACCAAAGTTGAGATGGGTGGACACAGCCAAAGAAGCCCTGGGCGCAACTTTTTTCTGGAGCTCAGCAAGGCTGTTTGGAGGTCACTCACTCAGAGGGCCACGTTAAAGCCAAAGTGGCTTGATGGCAGCTCGATGACGACAACAGCAGCAGCAGCAGCAGCAGCAGCAGCAAACGTGTTGTGTGTAACTTCAGGAATGCAGGACGAGTGGAGCGAGTGGGGATGCTGGGTGGACTGAGAGGGAGAAGCAAGCAAGGAAGCAAGTGTTCTGCTTATATACCGCCCCATACTACTTCAAGTAGCCTCTGGGAAGTTTACAGTTTAATTACAGTATGCAGGCTACACATTGCCCCCCCCTCCCGCAAGCTGGGTACTCATTTTACCAACCTCGGAAGGATGGAAGGCTGAGTGAACCATGAGCCAGCTACCTGGGATTGAACCCCAGGTCGTGAGCACAGTTTTAGCTGCAGTGCAGGCATTTAGCCACTGCGCCACGGGGCTCCTTCACCCATTCTTCGCCTGCCATTTATCTGGGCAGCCCCAGGTGCTTTTTAGGGTGCAGGTGGTGGAGCGTAGCAGAGCAGCGGGTGGTGGTGGTGGGAGGCCATCAGCAAGCAAAAGGTGAACTCAAATGAGGTGGTGCCTTCTTAAGTGAAATGCCTGGCACAAAACCGGAGGCAAAAATACCAAGCGGGTGGATCCGGTGCCTGCCGGTGGGTGACTGTGTGCCCCCCCTGCTAACCAGCCTTAAAGAGCCCATCACTAGCCAACCTTTCCCCCACCCCCAGCTCCCCACCCCCTTACTCCACTCTGGCCTTTCCTTGGGGCCAAGAAGGGGAATGGCAGCTAAATTATTTCCTTATCTCCAGAGCCTTTGCTGGGTATCTAATCTCTGTGGCCCAAGCGGGCTGCGGCCACCCTGGCGCTGGGCCAGGCTGCTGGGCTCCTCCTGGGCTTTCCGATAAAACCTGCTCCTGGTGGCTTTAGCGGCTGAAGCTTCCCAGGGGAGGGTGTGCGTGCAGTGGCTGGTGTGCCAATGGAAACCCCTCCAGAAAGGGTGCCCCCTCTTCAACCATCTTCCCTATGCATTGAAAACAGAGGGATCCCATTTTTATGTTGTACAGATTCGCCCCATAGGCGATTCTGTTAAGTAAATTTCCCCTCTCTCCGGAATGTTTTATGTTGTACAAATTTTATGTTATACAAACCGTTTGTTATACAAGGGTCCACTGTATATTATTTTATTCAAAGTAGAAAGGTAGTCTCAAGGGAGGTAGGGACTGAAGAAATAGGTGGTGTAGAAGGAAAAACAAAGGGAAGGGGATTTTGGAGGGAGAAGAGAATGATAACAGTCTTAATTTTAACTTTATTCCAGCATATCACATTTTATAATGCATTAGCCCTACTGTCGAATCATTTGTGGCTCTTATTAGTCTTCTTTACCATTTATTTCTATTACATTTTTTCCCAACTTTTCTTTCAAAACTCATTCCAAATCCCCCTATAAAACAGTTCCCAGCTTTCAACGTGCCTTTTCCACCGAGAAGCTCTTCTGATAAATATGCCCCATGACTTCTTCTTGATTTGGTATCTCAGTTCTTTTCCATGACACTGCATATCACATTCTGGGTTGTCTGCAGTTCCTACATGTATCACTAAATGTCTCCTTTTCATGCTCCCAATTAGAGATGGGCACGAAACGAACAATTTTTCGTTTTCGTTTTCGTTTTTTTCGTTTCGTTACGTAACAAAACGACAAACGAATTTTGTCTCTAAAATGAAATGAAACGAACAGAAACGCCGGAAATTTTGTCGTGCGTTTCGTTTCCGTTACTGCAATATGAGTGAATTGCTTAAAATCCTTTTAAAAAAACACAAAAATTGAAATAAATAGTAACGAAATGGTAACAAACGAATGAAAACAAAAACGATTTTTTGCAAAAATTCGCGAAAAACGGAAACGAACCAAAACGGAACCTCCAAACGACAAACGAAATGCCATTTTCTTTATTCGTGCCCATCTCTACTCCCAGTCTCCAGCATAATATTCACTAAAACTTAAATGCCAAATTGCATGGCATTTTTTCTTGTGCTCTTTCTTTGACGTGGCAGAGGAATAAAGAAGCTGTGCCCTCCCCCACCTCGTTCTCTCCCCATCTCTCTATCTGCCAAAGCTCCGTCAGGCCTTTGAATCCAGAGAACCCATAGAAGGAATTTCTCAAGCATCTGCTGGCCTGAGCCCAGAGAGATAGAGAGAGAGAGAGAGAGAGAGAAGCGGGGGGGGGGGGGGGAATGCCACTCAGTCCTTTGTTTTTGTTGCCAAATTTGGGGGGGGGAGGTGGTGCACCCACCAACCCCAATCTCTTTGCAAAGGCCTAAAATAAGTGCCAGAGACTTCTGATCACAGCAGGGCTGGTTTCCCGCTCTGCTGGTGCAAATTGGTGCACCTGGCAGGTGAGCTGATTATTGATTATTGCAAAGTGTGTATCCCACCCAATCCCAAGCACTAGGGAGGCTCCTGCTCCAGACATAAATGGATTTGTGGCGGGGAAGATGGAAGAACAGAAATGACAACCGAGAGGCAAGTCCTCTGCCTGTGACCTGCTGTGTGCAAAGTGTGGTTGCCCGGAGCCACTGCTCTCTCGCGCAGCGGGGGGGGGGTCTGCATCCGATCTGGCTTTTCTGGCTCATTTTTTGGGGAGCGCCAAATGGAAAAAAAAACTTTCAATCAATATTAACAAATCAACACTAACCAAAGTAGAACAAATAATGACATTCGTCAGTAGTTCTTCCTGAGTCATGGGAGCTGAATGAAGCTTCCATTTCCAGGGGTAGTGTACCGCTGAATTCCCGCCGGTCGGCATAATCATTTTGGGGTTACAGCTTAGAAAAGCTGCTGTTTGGGATGTGAGAATTCCTCCAGTCATGCAGTGAGTGTGACTGTTCTGGGAGCTGCTTCCCCCTCCCTTAAAGGAAATTGACTAAAGACACACACCCCCGCGCGCGCACCTGCCTAGCTTTAAATGATCTGATTCCTTGAGGTAGGGTTTCTGCTCCTGAACCACAGCGGATCAGAGAGGAGTCAGGGCATGTACACCCAACCCTCCATTCTTAAAATACAAAAGCAGTTTTACAGGAATGCTTTCTGCTTCCCGGAAATTTCTTGAAATGTTTGCAACAGAAGAACCTTCCAGATTCAGTTCACCCTTTTTTGTACCAAACGAAACTCAGAGCAAGTATTATGTGGTGAAGCATAAAAGCAGACACCTCTTTAGTGGGTTTGTCGTGGCCGCTATATCTAGTCATGTTTGTACTCATTTGTGTGAAATATTATGCTGTTGGAATACTATATTTTCTTAACACTTGTAAGAGGTGTTGATTTATGTCATGCTTGCCGTCTTTAGACAAAAGAATAAAACAGAAGTGAAAATAATAAATGACCAATAAAGAACACACACACACAAGATGCTGTTGGCCGGGGTGGGTGGCTGGAGACTGAATTAAATGCAGTGAACATCTTCCCTCACAGATATATATCAACTGGAAATGTTTTTTGCAGTGGGGAAGAAAGGTGTAAAACTGCCCTCCCTGTGGGCTCCCCCTCCCACAGTGGCTGGTTTTTAAAGTGAGGGCCACCGATCCCCTGGGTGTGTCTCCCTTGGACCCGCAAGAAGGTCAGCTGGTGTCTCCTTTCCCATTTTCTGCCATCACGGCCTCACGCCTTTGGCCTTCTCTTTCTGCCCTAGTTCGAAGATGGCATCCTAGACATCTGCCTCCAGCTGCTGGACACCAACCCCAAGTTTCTCCACAACCAGGACAAGGACTGCTCCCGCCGCAATAGCCCCGTCTACGTCGGCCGGGTGGTGAGCGCCATGGTGAGTGTGTGTGTGTGTGTGTGTGTGTGTTGGGGTGGGGGCAAGAATCATAGAGTTGGAAGATACCTCAAGGGCCACCCAGTCCAACCCCCTGCCATGCAGGAACCCCCATCACAGGACTCCCAACAGAAGGCCATCCAGCCTCTGCTTTAAAAGCACCAAAGGAGACTCCACCACCCGCCTTTGTGGCAGAATATTATTCCACTGCCAGACAGCTCTAACCGTCATGAAATTCTTTTCCTGCAGTTTGAAACCATTTCCCCGTGTCCTAGTCTCTGAAGCCATGGGAAACAAACCTGTTCCCTCTTCAATATGACATCCTTTCAAATATTTAAACATAGCTATCAAATCCCCTCTCAGCCTTCTTTTTTGTAAGGCTAAACATTCCCAGTTCCCTAAGCCGTTCCTCATAAGACATTTTCTCCAGACCTTCAACCATCCTGGTCACGCTGTACTGGACCAGTTCAAGATTGTCAGCATCCTTTTTAAATTTAGGTGCCTGGACACAGGACTCCAGGTGGAAAGCCCTGGGCATGGCTTTCTCAAGGAACCCTCCCCTCAGCTGTGCCCAAAGCTTAAGGAAGCTGCTTTTGGGGGGGGGGGGATCGGAGCCCCCAAACCCCACCTCCAATGCTAGCGGTGGGATTCCAGGCCCTGGTGCCCAAGAAAAGTAACTTGGGCCGTGGCACAGTCTCTAAAAGATGTCTTGGCACCTTGGCTGAGAACCATCCCTGTGGCACTAGCTGAGTGCTGTCCAAGCTAAGAAGCCCTCTGCTCGGGGCCAAAGAAGCCCACCGCCTCAACCAATAATATATAATTCTAGTAACCTGGAAGAAAAAAGAAACCTATCCTGACTGAGAGCAACAGCTGCCTTTGAAAAATGTGCCCTAGTCCTCAAAGGAACAAGAAAAACTCTGAGTTCTTACCTTAAGGCACAACGAAAAATTCTGGGCCCTTCATAATCATCATCCTGTGCTCTCAAGTCCATTCTGACTGACAGTGATCCTTGTTCAGGTGCTCAGAAGCTACCCTGGAGCTCTCTGTTGCTTTTGCCCAAGGCCACTCAGGCTGGCTTTTCTCCTAGGAAAATCAGAACATATGAACAGCCTTGCTGGAACAGGCCACTGTTCATCCAGTCCGGGCTCACCATTTGCTTCAGGGTATTTCCCAAGCAGATGTCTTCACCTGCTTACGATTCCCTGCAAATGGCATTGAGAGATCTCCTGCCTCTCTCTCCAACCCGGAGGTTGTCCTTAGGCATCCATCATGATAGCCATGGAGACCCTTGTTCTCCATGAACTTGTCCAGTCCTTTCTTAAAGCTCTCAAGGCTGAACAGGTGTCACCACTTCTTCTGGCAGGGAGCTCCACAGACCAGTGATTCTGTGGGTGAAAAAGTACTTTCTCTTATTTGTTTGAGATCTAGCACCAAAAAGTTTCATGGAGTACCCCCTAGTTCTAGTGTTGTGCGATAGGGAAAACAGTTTTTCCTTATCCACTTTGACCACATCGTGTATGACTTTATAAACTTCAATCAGGTCACTTCAAGAGTGAAGAGGCCCAGTCGTTGCAGCCTCAGATGGTAAGGAAGGTGTTCCAGTCCCCTAATTGTTCTGGTTGCCCTCCTCTGCACTTTCTCCATTTCCATAACATCCTTCTGGAGGTATGTTGACCAGAACGGTACATAGTACTCCAGGTGGGGCCTCACCACCATAGATTTATAAAGAGGCAAATCACCATGGGAAATCAGACTCCTGACCTCTGGCTTTGCAACCACAAGCCTCAACCACTGAGCCAGACATCCAGCTCAGAATCCTGTGCTACCGAGTGCATTTGGAATCATGGTGACCCCTTTTCAGGGTCTTCTCAGTCGGCAGGTGCTCAGAGAAGTGGTTGACCATCCCCTTCTTCAGGGGCCATTCTGGAAGAAGCCCAAGGCCAAATGGCTGGCTCTGCTTTGCAAGAGGTTCAGTGAGGAATCAGATTCCCAATCTCTGGCAGAGTCCTAAACCTAAGGAGCTGTCCCTCCACAACACAGTCCTTGAAATGCACCACACACACACACACACACACACACCTGCCACTTCAATCATGGTTGCTTCTGCAGCCTTTTCTTCACATTGTGTCATTCCGCTTGCCTTGCAACAACAGTGGCTTAAGATATATTTGTGCCTAAGCCTCTGAACCGTCAAGTTGAAAGGTGAAATGTTTGACCTTAAGAAACGTGAGGTTTGGTCTCTGAGATGTCCGCCCTCTCCCCTGAGCCCCCTGGCCTCCTCTCTTGTGTCTTGGGCCGCAGGTGAACTGTAACGATGACCAAGGCATCCTGTTTGGGCGCTGGGAGAACCAGTACGACGACGGCGTGAACCCCATGGCCTGGAGCGGAAGCGTGGACATCCTCCAGAGGTGGCAGCAGTATGGGTGCCGGCCAGTCCGCTATGGCCAATGCTGGGTCTTTGCCGCCGTGGCCTGCACAGGTAAGAAACGGTCCCTGCAAGAAAGAAGACCAGCTGGCAGTTTCCTTTCCCCGTGGAACAATTCTGTCCCGCAGGAGATCAGCTGGAGCCGATGGTGCAACGTTGGACATGAAGTGCCAGAAACCCCCCAGCCAACGCGGCCAGAGACCGCACCCCCCTGTGAGGCTTTGGAACATGCTGTCCTCAAAGGAACCAGAGAAAAATTGCTCCAGCAGAACTCAAGCACAGACAGAAGCACATTCTTGCTTTCGATTACCAGCAGCCTCTGGGAAATAAATTTAGCCTGAGATTGGAGGAATTGTGAAGTTATTTTGCTCCCAGTCATACACTCAAATTGAGGGCTGGGGCAGTAAGAACAGACAAAAGAAAATATTTTTTCACCCAGTGCGTTGTTAGTCTGTGGAACTCCCTGCCACAGGATGTGGTGATGGCATCTGGCACGGATGCCTTCAAAAGGGGATTGGACAGATTCCTGGAGGAAAAGTCAATCACAGGTTACAAACCATGATGGAGATGTGTAATCTCCAGGCTTAAAACCAGGGTACGTCAAGGGCCAGATGCAGGGGAGTGGTATATCAGGAGACAGAGATCTAGTCTCGTGTGCTCCCAGAGGCATTTGGTGGGGCCACTGTGAGATACAGGAAGCTGGACTAGATGGGCCTTTGCCCTGATCCAGCATGGCTCTTCTTATGTTCTTATGTTCTTATGGCCAGCCCTAGATCCAGCTGTGGGCAGATTCTTCGCCAAACCTTTAGTGCTCCCTTGTGTCTCCCCCCCCCCTTGCTTCCAGGATAAAGTTTTCAATTGTTTTTGTGCTGTCCTCCCCTGTGGAGGAGCAGAGGAAGTGTCTAATTTGCTCATGTCCAGAAGGGGCTGTCTTCTTTCTTGACCTACTTCAGGATATGGCAATTGGACAGCCAAAGGCTTGCTTTGGTTTGTTTCCAGTGATCGCACGCACCAAACGAAAGCCATAGCAGAGCAATCCTACCCATGCCAGAAAAGGAGACGCCTCTGTCAGAGGCTCAGAAGGATGCAAACAGGAACACTCTGGGCGCAAGCTGGTTCACTCCAGCAATTGTATTGTGTGATTGCCAGAAAAAGGAATGAACCAACCTGTCCCCGCTCCAGATCAAAGAGCAGGACAAATTTCATAGAATCATAGAATCATAGAATCATAGAATCATAGAATCATAGAATCATAGAATCATAGAATCATAGAATCAATCTGATTGCACCCACTGAGTCTTTTTTCAGTGTTGACTTGTGGTGGTTTTTAGACTCTAAGAACACAATTGCAACTTCACACAATCCAGTGTAGCAGGACACCCTGCTATTGATGATTTTAGGTCCTTTTAACTAGTCTCTTCCTCCTCGGCTTTTATTTTGAAATCCCTTATTAGATGCTATCTGTCCATTCACAATGGGCCCAGCTTCTGCAATGCTCTCTAATTTGTCCTTTTCGGTTACATGGGATTTAATCACTTAGAATCATAGAATCCCAGAGTTGGAAGAGACCTCGAGGGCCATCTTGTCCAACCCCCTGCCATGCAGGAACCCCATCACAATATTTCCGACAGATGGCCATCCAGCCTCTGCTTAAAAACCTCCAAAGAAGGAGACTCCACCACCCTCCTTTGGGACAGCAGATTATTCCACTGCCAAAGAGCTCTAACCGTCATGAAGTTCTTCCTAATGGAATCTCTTTTCCTGTAGTTTGAAACCATTTCCCCGAGTCCTAGTCTCTGAAGCCACTTTCTTTGTTTAATCAATTTCGATTCCTCTTTGCACCTACAGCAGTTTCTCACTAGTTTCTTAGGGGGGAAACAGATTGTTTATTCTTCCTGTTGCAAAATGTGGTTGATCAGGAAGCCATTAATTGGAAAGACAGAAACGGCTTGATACAAGAAGGTCTAGGAGGCAGCTGAAACAGAGGCTGGGTGGGCAGAAGTGGAATGTTTGCTGAGGTGGGACGTACAGAGAAGAGAACCTTGTCCAGGGGCCAAAATCCACTTAAAAAGTACTGTATCACAACAGATTCACTGACTTCAGTGATGAAAGACAAGTTGACAACCATGTAAATCCCTGTGAGTTAATCAGTCATATATGGGAGTAGTAATTGGATTTATGCCCAGGTACATTTCACTTTATTTGTCTTGCAGAATTGCAAGTGAAGTCAGTTTACAGCAATGCTTATGTGAAATATAAAACTCAAAAAGGAACTTTTTAGAGTGTTAGTTTTTTGAAAGATGCATCAATGCCTTGTTCCCCTTCCACCTTGATTTCCCAACACACTGGGATCTGCCTTCAGATCATATTAATTGCCTTATCCTGTGATAGAAACACAAAATCATAGAATGATGGGGTTGGAAAGGCCCTCTGAGGCTATCAAGTACAACCTTTTCTCAAGGCATGAATCCAAATCACAGGATATCTGCCAGGTGTGCTCCAATTTTCTCTTGAATGCCTCCAGTATTGAAGCACTCATTCCCTCCCGAGGACATGGGTTCCATTGTCATACTGCTCTAACAGTTAGGAAGTCTTTTCGTGGGCGATGTCTTCTCGAAGGCTTTCACAGCCTGGATCTGATAGCTGTTGTGAGTTTTTCAGGCTGTTTGGCCGTGTTCTGGAAGTTCTTCTTCCTGGCGTTTTGCCAGCATCTTCAGAGGGCAAGGAGCTCAGGGAACTAGGATTTCTCTCTGTGCTCTGGAGTACAGAGTGAGACTGACTGTGCTCTATACCCCAGAGCACAGAGAGAACTCCTAGTTCCCTGAGCTCCTTGCCCTCTGAAGATGCCAGACACAGAGTCTGGTGAAACGTCAGGAAGAAAAACTAACAGAACACGGCCAAAGAGCTCGAAAAACTCACCACAACTATCTTTTCCTGAGACTTAATCTGGCTTCCTGTAACTTGAGCCCTTTATTAGGTGACCTGACCTCTAGGGATGATCAAGAACAGACCTTGTAAATGTGCTACACTACAGTGTTGTGAACGTGCTAATTTCAACATGTCCTTTTCATGCTCTGGTGGACGGGGAGGGAACCCCCTCTCTCTTTGGGGTTTTCTGAAGTCGGCAGGTCTGAATGTTGCCTCTTTTCATCCCTGCTTCCCTACCTGCTCCCTTCCCCCCCCCCCGTTCCACCTAGTGCTCAGGTGCTTGGGAATCCCCACCCGGGTGGTCACCAACTACAACTCTGCCCACGACACCAACGGCAACTTGGTCATTGAGCAGTACCTGGATGAGAACGGGAGGCTCCAGAAGGGAAACCGTGACTATATCTGGTGAGTTGCTTAGGGTTAGGGGTTAGGGGTTAGTGTTGGTGTTAGGGTTTTGGAATGTTAAAAGGAAAACCAGATGATAGGGAGCCTTCCGTACCTGAGAATCTAGGCAGATGCTGCCCATCATCTCCTAGAGCAGTGTTGGCGAACCTATGGCACGGGTGCCAAAGGTGGCCCTCAGAGCCCTTTCTGTGGGCATCCAACATCGCCCCTTCGCTCCCACCTGTATCCAGGTTCAATGGCTGTATTGCCACTTTGCGAAAAATTAGTAGGTTTTGATTTGCAGTTCGGGCACACGGTCTCTAAAAGATTCGCCCTCACTGTCCTAGAGTAGTAGTTCCCAACCATGGGTCCCCAGATGTTCTTGGACTACAAGTCCCAGTCATCCTGGCCAACCAACACAGCGAGTGGCAAAGTCTTCTGGGAGCACCTGGGGACCCAAGGTTGAGAATGACCACTGTCCTAGAGGGAGCCATGACCAGGTTCAGAGTGAGGCTGGATGAATTAGTTGCTCGAGATGACCGCATGGTGTGTGGCTGTGTAGGGCTCTGAGCATAATTTTTGGGTGCCAGTTCCTTCAGGGGTAATACCCTAAAATACTGGTCCAAAATCCCTCCAAGAAAGGTGATTCACAATGATACTCCTATGATTAGTAGCAGGGCGGCTCTCACTCAGCCCTTTCCTAGGAAGACGCTCGGGGTCAAACTCTGAGTTAGAGAGGGCAGGCCCTGTGATTGTTCTCGAGATGGGAGACCTTTGGGACTGAGAGCTCGAACCTGTGAGCCAAGCTTGTCTTGACAGCTGGAGGACCAACCACAATATAAGGGAAACTAATTGGCAGGCGACGGGGGGTTTGCCCCAAGTTCCTGCCTTGGCAACCCGGGATCTTCCTTCAGTTCAGAAAATCCCCTCTCACGACAACAGCTGGTCTGTCCTGTGTCGCTTGACTCTGAGGCAGGTCCACAACTCCACAGAGGCACCCACCCAACAGCCCTGCGGGGAACACAACTCCAGGCATGGCGGAGAGGAACTGCAAAAGCTTTGCTTTTGTAGGATCTCTCCCATCTGAAACGGGGCGGGCCCTGGCGTTGGTCTGACTGAGGGTTATGGCAATTCTGCATTTCTCTGCCCGCCTTCAGGCAAGACAACTTTTCGCCCTCGTGAGGCTTTGTAGAGCTTGGTGCAGAGATTGCTTCGAATGTGCAGCTGCCTTTGGTCCGTGGCTGGCACAGTCTCCCCCTCTTTCTTT
>JAHTLZ010004417.1:0-13210 GCA_023846285.1 Phrynocephalus versicolor
CCGCCGGGCGATGGATGATGCCGCGGCCGCTATCTCTGTTTGCCGAGCTTCCGGCTTCATCCCCGGCTCCTGGGCAAATCTCTAAAGCCCAGGAAGTCAGGGAGCAGGCGGCTTTCACAGCTGAAGAGCACCGATAAAGCCACGACAGGGCAGCTGGTTGTTCACATCCGAACGCAAACATGGGGAAATTAATGGGTCTCTCTCTCTCTCTGAGGCCCCTTCCTAAAGCCTGTTCCGTTTCTGTTTTCTGGAATCCTTCTTTTCTTCCTTCCTCCTCTTTGGTCCCCTGGCCTCCCCTTCTCTTTCTCCCCTCCTCCCTTCTCTCTCTCTCTCATTCTCTCTTGTTTATGATAAAAGCCACTCGTGTCACACCAGGACAGTGCTTGGCCCGGGGGATGTTTGCTTGTACGCGACAGGATGAAATGGGCCAAGGCGGGTGGTAGATATTAAGCCAAAGCATTGTAATTAGGCCTCACTGGGGAAATTAAGAAAGCGATACCGCTTCTTACAGAGGGGTGATTTAAAGAAAAAAAGAAAAACAGTCTGCCACTAAGCTTAGAGACCCATCTCTGGCTTTTCCTTCACCTTCTTTTTTCCCTGATTTCTTGGGTGACCCGGAGTCTTGCCCGCCTCATCTTCTCTGCAGGGTACAGTTTTCCCCCTCCTTTTATTGGAATTTGTCATTTGTTTTCCTCTTTGTGCTGTTTTATTGTTATCCGCCCAGAGTTCTGTTCCAGAAGATGGGCGGGATACAAGCGTAACAAATAAATAAATAAATAAATATTTACAGAGGGCATCGGCAGACCTTGGGGTCACTGTAAGTTGGACCTGACTTGAGGGCACCTCGGTCACCACCAGCATGTCCCTCATGAAGCATCAATGGAGCATCTTCCAGGACCTTGACAGCCTAAGGAGGTTCCCATTCCTGATCTTGTAATTTTTTTTTAATGAAAAATCACATGCCATTCTATGTGCCGCTGCAGATTTCAAGGTTATCTCATGCATTAGGCTCGGAAGAGCCACCCACCTACCCACCCTCCCCAACCACGATGGCCATTCTATTCCTCGTTCCTTCCCCTCTCTCTCGAGGGATAATAGACTTTCGGCGGCGGTTCCTCGTTCCCCACTTCAACGCGGTGTGCAGAAAGCAGAAGTTTATGGTTGCCTTGGGAACTGTAATTCTCCTGTTACTGATTAAAAAAAAACATGACAACAAACCCAGGAAGAATAGGCTGGTCGATGCCTCTTTTTGCTTACCGATCGGAGCTTCAGAATTGATGCCTTGGCAGAGAAAAGAAAGAGGCCAAGAAAGCCCCATGCGGTGTGTGTGTGGGGGGGGGAGAGGCTGGGGGCTGGGGAATGGGGAGGTGGCTGTTCTCATTCTGTTCTGCAAAATTGATTGTTGCCACCAGCCATCCGTTTGACTCCGGCTCCCCTTGGATCGTTGGTCTCCAAAATGTCCAAGCCTCCTTGGCCAACGATGGGCAATAAACAATTCTGGCAGCTTGCATAGGTGGGCTCTGCTGTTTGATCTAAATACGGTGGTCCTCAAATTATGGGTCCCCAGATGTTCCAGGACTGCAACTCCCAGAAATCCCGGCCAGCTCAGCTAGTGATGAAGACTTCTGGGAGTTGTAGTCTAGGTACATCTGGAGACCCACCAGTGGAGAACCACTGCTCTGAAATGTCATTTCTCAAAAAGCACCTAAAGAGTTGAGGACGACGATGATGATGATGATGATGATGATGATGATGATGATGATGATGACTCCCGTTGGCTTACAGGCCTCTGAACAAGCTCCCTGGGTCTCAGTGGGACGTCAGAGATGAGCGGCACACAGCCTCCTAAATTGTTGTTGGACTACAACCCCTGTCATCCTGGGGGCTAGGGCTGATGGGTTTTGGAGCCCAACATCACCACCCCTAACACATCGTGTCACCCTCTGATCTCTCTGTATGCCTCTCATTTTCTTCATCCTTTCTTCTTAGGGGCCCGATCTAACCAAGGACTGCCCCTCAACCGTCCCAAATATTTGCTTTAAAGTCCAATTAAACCGGGAGGCAGGGAAGGCAGAGAGCAGGGGGCCATGGGCTCGTGTGTGTATATGCCGGATGGCTCCCAGCTGTGCGGACTGAGCTTCATGAATATCTAAGAAACTCTAATTGGCTCAAGCATCGAGCCTGAGGTGCCCGAGGGCCTCAGCACTGAGCCTTAATTGTTGTAGACAATTAATAACTTGGATCATCTTAATTCTGTACTGCTCTCTGCTGCTCATTAGAAAAGACAGGGGAAAGGACCTTTCCCAAGTGGGCCAGGCACCGTCTGCTACGGATACCTCCCCACTCCACCTAGATTTTTCATTTTTGGGAACCCAACTGGCCTTTTCCCTAGACCGGGAAAAAGGAGCCTGGCCAACTAAGCATTAGATGAAGTAGAGATCATTTTTCTAGCCAGAGACGAATGTTTGGACTGAGAGTTGTGGTCCAATCTTGTCTCTGAAGGCTTCCCGTGGTGGGTTCCTGGAGGACCGGCACCGCCATCATGCAACCCCTGAGATTACCTGGCTTGAATTCAAGGTGGGTCGTGCCCATTCCTGGAAGGAAGAGTCTCAGAACGGGTGTGGAATGTCCCTCTGTGCCAGGAGACACTGCGCCGTCTCTGGCACTCTCAGCCTCGGTAGAGATGCACCCTCGGGTCTTATCCTGACCCTGTCTACCCACACTGGCCATTGGATCACCCTGGGCAGGACAGAGTATGATGAGAAGGCATCTCATCCTAGCTGAACTTCACGGAGGCCTCACCATCTTCTTCTACGCTTTGCTTGGCCTTTGGCCAACATCAGGACTCCACCAGGCTGACTTTGTGATGGCCACAAGAGGTGTCCTTAGCTTCCCCCCGGATCCTCACTGGCCCCTTGGCTACCAGATCCGAGAAACACCTCCAAATACTGTAAACACCACATCGCCAGCTGCAACCCTAACCCTAACCCTAACCCTAACCCTAACTCTAACCCTAGCCCTCATCCTCAACTCTTAGTCCAGTGGAGCTGTCCATGGTACTTCTTTCAGCCAGCAATCACAGCAAGAATCAGTTCTGGTTTTTTAACTATGCTTTAAGAAAAATGATCTTCACGCAGTTTATTTTTTGGCTGTGAAGTACAATTCCTTTTTTTTTCATTTTTTATTTTATTTTATTTTATTTTATAACTAGTGGCAATTAGATATAGGTGACTACCAACTCACACCTCTCTGTATTTTGTACCCCCTTGTTTATGTTTCCCTATACCCTTTCCCCAATTTGTCTGTATCACAAATAAAAAAATAAAGTACAATTCCTTCATCATCATCACCACACGGTGGACCGGAGTGACTTTTAATGCTTTGCTGGCAAGCTTCATCTTGGTTACGTAGTGGGCTGCTCTTGCCATGATTTGTTCTTTTTGTTGTTGTTGTTAACAACCCCCCCAGCCCCAAATACCCTCCCATTTGGGGCTGCCTAAAAACCAGCCATTGGCTCTTCCTCTATTATCAAGTGGTTGACTTCTGAGTAGCAGGGGAAAAAAGCAGATGGAGCTCCTGTTTTATCAGCAGCTTCTTAAGAGGCACTCAACTGGATAAGCCTCAGATCAGATCTGTCTGGACTTTTCCTGATGATGTTTCAACAGCCTGCTTTTTTTTTTTTTTTTTTTTTTTGAAAAACCAAACCAAACACCCCCTTTCTGATGGCAAGTGATCGGTTGTTTACGACACTACAGGGTCAACTCGGGAGTGTGCCTTAATTATTATTATTTTTTCTTCTGCAGGAGAATCGTGTTTATTTCGGTTCTCGCCTCTGTCGTGTCCTCACCCACCAGTGGCGCTGGTGATAAAGAACAGGGAGGAAGAAATGAAGCTATCTCCTCTCGACATCACAAGCACACACACACACACACACACAACCTCTTCCACGGAGCCCCGGCTGCTATTAACCACGAATGACAGCTGCATTATTTATACATGCAAAGGCTCGAAGGTAACAGCACTGGCCTGTTGACAAACACTCTGTTTATACCACTGAGGGGAGGGTTTATAGATTGCAGAATTGTGTGGGTGTGCAAGAGGGGAAGAAGAGAGAGGACGGAGTTCTTAGCAGTCATCACATCTTGCGCCTCATCCCAGTTCTGGCCTTCTTGTTTCCCTCGCTTGGAAGATACCAATTCCCCCGTGTGTCCCCCCCCACACACACTTCACTGGTTCGTTCCCATTCCTCTGGTCTTGATATCTGAGGTTTGTTTCTGCAGCTGACCTGTGAAAACTTATTGATTTGTTTGATATTTCTATCTGACCTTTCTTTTCCAAAGGGACCAAGGCAGCTATGCTTGGAAAGTGCGAGAATGTATGTTTTTAAGCCCAACACCCAGCTGTTTCTTTAGCATTCCCCTTGCCTTAAAGGGGCGGGAGGGGTGAATCGGCAGAATCCTATTGCCAGTTCATGCCTGCCAGAGGGAAACAGCTTAGGTCTTGGCGGCCGGTGGCCAGGGTCTCACAACGAGGATCCCTTGTGTTCCCCTAGGGGGCCCAAGACCGGTTAAGGATCTTGCCACCCAGATGTAAGGCGATTTCCTCTAGGCAGGCGTAACTCCGCAATAGGATTCTGGCCCATGATTCATTCCTTACTTTGGGCTCTCTCCTTTCCCTTCTGATGAAAGTGAGGCATCTGTCTGAGAAAACGAAGGATCTCATTCAGGATGCTGGATCTCATCTGCAGGAGTGAGAAGACCATAAGGCCTCGCTGAGGTCATTTACCGAGCCCCGACGCCGGAGCGCATGCTAATTTGCAGCTGTTTACTGCCCCCTCCGACTGATGGATTGAGCATTGTCTTTCACGCCGGCGTGGGCGCAGCTTGCTTGTTGGAAGCATGCTTTCTCTGGGATTTTTATTTTATTTAAAAAAAAAATCCTAAATGCTCCATTTTTATCCCCAACATGGCCCAGCTCATGCAGTCACTCACGCTTTCCAAAGAAACTCCAGCCAGCTAGGCCTTCTGGGTTCAGGCAAAGCAAAGAGAGATCATTAAAGGAGTCAGAGGGGAGAAAGAGTAAATCTGAAAACCATCCATTATGTGCAAGGAATTAGAGGGAGGGAAAGATCATTCCTTTAGAAGGATCATCAGGATGCCTCTAATCGAGGATCAATGCCTGTAAAGAGTTATCTTTTTTTTGGGGGGGGGGGGAACTACCACTTCCAGAATGACTCTTGCAGGGGGATCTGAGATTTTTCATCCAAAAAAATAGAAGCCTGAGCTCTGAAAATCAAGACAGATAGAATCTCAATCCCCATGGTGTGTGTGTGTACTGTTTGTGGGATTTTTAAGTATGCGCTGCTGAGTATAACTCCAGTTAGGGCCAGCTCTGCCCTTGGCCATGAGGATTCAATGGCTTCGCAGCCATGATTTCAAATATTCTGGAAGGGAAAAAGGCATAGAAAGAACAGTAATTGAATCTCTTTGCATTACACTTTTCACTGTCAGGAAGAGGTGCTTCTCTTGTTATTTTCCTTCCCATATCACCCAAATAAATTAGGATATGAAGGGAAGGGAGGGAGTCGTACTTTGCTTTGACTCAGGCAACCAATTTCAGGGAGTGGGCTGAACAAAACTGTGCCCAGTCTTAGTTCCCAGATTCAGGTTTTCTCTCCTCATCCTTCTCTCCACCATGAATCACATTAAATCTGTGATTCAAAAAATGTATGCAGCTTCTTCCGTCAAGGAAAGCTGGGTTGGGGGGGGGGACAATCGGGGAGTTCCTGAACCCCCAAATGTTCTTGTTCCCCTCCAGCACAGGCCACCTCCAGCACCCCAAGCCTGAGGGCAGCTTATCTCACCCCCCCCACCAATCCCGCCTCTTTCTGTCCTTCCAGTTCTGTATTTAATCCAAAACATGACTCAAGATTCACATGATGTTTGGAGGCACGGCGCGTGACATCTGAGTCACCACACACACACACACACGGTGCGCGAGATGGTTTCTGATCTCCAGGATGCAGAGAAGAGGCAGGTGACACTTTTGCGCACCCCCCTCCTGCACACACACACACAATCGTTCACCTCCACCGCTGAAGACCCTTCCTCATCTCTCTTCATTAAATTTCTCATTACTCAGTGGTTGACAGTGCAACAGCCCAGTTCATCAGCTGATGATCGCTTATCCACAGCTCTCTCTGGGGAATCTACTTGTGGGACAGGAAGGCAGGAACAGTAGGGTGGGTGTGAGTGGGTCAGGGGGTGTTCTTGAGGGCCCAGGACTCTCTAGGGGAGCCATGTAGCTGGTCAGGAGCCTGGGTGTGCTCTCCGTGGACAGCTTTTGGCTTGCTCCCTTGCCCTCTCCACTGGCATCCAGAGGAGGGTGCGTTGAGATGACTCTGCTTAGGGCCGGCCCTTGCGTTGGGCAGAGTGCAGATTTCCAGGGTCGTGAAAGGACAGGACATTTTTTGTTTGTTCTGGCATGATTACTGGACTTTCACCCCCACCCGCACCGGGAGGCCAGGAATGTGTGTGCGCATGCACGCACTGTGTGCCAAAGTTAATTAATTTAACTAGTTATATTAATGAAGCTAACTGAACAATTTTTTTATTACTTGGCACATAAGAGAAGGCATCACACATGGTCCACTGCCCTCTGCTGAGTTGACCGTTATGATTCTTGCATTCATCACAACTCCTACGGTCCTTTGCCATTGGCAAAACAAGCCTGGAATCCTGGGAGTTGCGGTCCAAAACATCTGGAGAGCCAAAGGTTCGCCACCACTGGGTTGTTTAGTCCTCCTAATGGAAGTTCCCTTTAACAGGAAAATGGGGGGAAGATTGGCTGGGATTCAGCGTTTGTCTCCAGGTGTATTGAAGGTGGGCTTTAGGATGTGTGTTTGTTCCTCTTGTTATGTTGGAACAAACTGCTGTTTTATAGTACCAGGAGCTGGCGTTTTTTCCTGTTAAACCCACTATATTACAGATTGTAATTGCCTATTGTACTGCCTCCATCTTGTGTTTTATTGTTCTTTTATCTCCATAGTTAACCGCCCGGAGTTCCCTGGGAAGACGGGCGGTATAAAAATAAAATAAAAATAAAATAAATAAATAAATAAATAATTGCAAATGGAGAGGTTCCCTCCCACCTCCGGGACGCTTCTGCCTTCAACTGACTGGCAGGTACCCCCTTCCCCTCTCCTTATATTGGGTCGGGCTGTGCCATCATCTCCAGTAGGTAGGAGGGGAAGGACCGAACCAAAATCCAAATCTCCTTTCTGCGCTGGCTCAAAATCGCCTTCTGTTTGGAGACTAAAAAGGCGTCCCTCCGCTTGCGCCCTTTGCGCGCTCAGGGGGATCCCGGAGACGGAGCTGGGAAAGGCGGGGAGAGGACAGCCGTTTTGGGGGGCTCCTCCTCCAGCCCAGGAGGCGATGGTAGAAGCCCGGACGAGGCCCCCACCTCCCCACCAAGCCAGCCGAGGCCGGGTATAAAAGGCTGCGGCAGGCGCTGCTGGAAGGAGCCGCCGAGCCCTTTGGAGAGGACGGAGGCGCCGCGTGGTCGCCTTGATCGCGGAGTGCGCCCGGCTGCGCCCTGCCGTTTGAGGTGCCCTCGCCCCAAATCCGGCCACCGGGAGGGCTGAGCCGTCTTCTCCTGGCCGCCCACTCTTCGCCACCTCTCCCCAACCCAGGTGCGTGGCTGCGCGTGGCTTTCTCGAGCGGGGCGCCCCCGAATTCCTCCCGGTCGCCTTGGGGAGGAAAAGAGGCGAGCGGGGTGATTTTTACGCATTGCTTTTGCCAAAGGTTGCCGGGCGGAAGATGCTTGGCGGCGGCGCGTGGAGGAGAAAAAAAGGAATAGAGAGAGTCAGTGGGGCTTCTGCTGGATCGGGGCCAGCTGGGCACACACACACACACACACACACACACGGTTTTTCTTGGAAGGGTGCCTTGTGTGGAAAGCGCGGGGATCCCACCTCCCAGCGAAAGAGAAAACGGGCGGTCCGTTGTTGCCCCTGCCTTGGAACCACTCGGAGGTTTTTGTGCTCAGCTGCAAAAGAAAGATCTTCCTCCCCCCCCCCGCCTAGGAGGAGAGGGGCCCTTGATGGCTCACCCCCCCCCCAGTCTCCCCTAAAGAGGAAAGGCGGGGAAGAGGCTCACCGCTCGATCGGGTGTCCCAGAGGGGTTTCTAAGGTCTGATCGAGGCTTGTGGATCTGGACGGCCAGGGGAGGGAATTCTGATGCCCTGCCGCTGGACTTAGGTGGAAACAGCCAAGAGTGAATAGAGGGTACGGGGAAAGATAAATTACGGGGAGTCCCAGCGCTAAAAGCTGGGCTTTGTGCGGGAAGAGAGGACTTGCTTAGCAAAGCCTCTTTGTGGGGGGGGCTCAGGAGGGCTGATTTGGAGAAGCTCAATCAGTTTGGAAATTGGATGTATAGAAATTGTGCCTGGCTCCTTAAATTTGTCTCAAAAGGAGAAGACAGTGTCCTGTTTTAAGAAGGGAGGAGCATGTCCACCGAAAACCACTATTCCCCCCTCCCTCCCTCCCTCCCTCGCTCCCTCTCTCTCTCTCTACTTCTCTCTCTCTCTTTATTTGCTTTCTCTAACCCCAGCCCCATCCAAGCAAACGTGGGTAGGAAAATCGAGGTACCCATTTTGCTGTGGGGTTTTAGGGTTGGAGGCTAATAGGGGATATGCTTGGAGCAGGTGTAGGGGGTGTCCCCAAGGGGCCTCTGTACCTTCTGTGTCAGAGGAAGATGGGATGCCCTGTGAAATCCCAGTAATGTGGGAGAATTGTCTGTCTTCCTTCATTCCCCCCCCCCCAAAAAAAGACCACACACCCATCTCTCCATTTTCTGCATCGTGAAATGCGCTGGATGATGGACTTTCGGCTGCATCGCCAATGGTAGTACAGCGGTGTTCAATGACAGCTAGGCAGTGCAGATAGTCGGTGGGTAAATGTTCTATTCTCAGAGGGGCCACTTAAAGCCAGATGGAAGAAGTCGACGCCTTTGAAGCCGAGTCGATTTCTTTGGCCCAAACCAGTTCCCTGGTTTGTTTAGAAGCCACACTGCCTGGGCGGCAAAACCAGGAGAGTTCTGCTCAATAACAATACATTTTCTTATTGTTATGCATTTATCCAAAGTGGTTTTGTTTTGTTTTGTTACACTGCATCTCTACCAACCCAATAGTTCCCTTTTCCATGTAGATCAGGGCTGTCCAAACTTTGGCCCTCCAGATGTTTTGGACCACAACTCCCAGAATTCTAAGCCTGCCTTGCCAATGACAAAGGACTGTGGGAGTTGTGGTCCAAAACCTCTGGAGGGCCCAAGTTTGGACACCATTGATGTAGACGTAGAATTTGGAAGGCTCAAAACAGTCAAGGAGAAGCAGGGGGGGGGCGGTAGAGGAAGAGAAGGCTGCCTGTGAATTGTTTGGAGTTCCTGTTTTTATCACGGCCGGCTAGGATGGGAATTGTTACACATATCAACAAGGTCGCTGTTGTTTGACCAAGGGTGAGGAACAAAAATTAAGCCCCTCACCCTTCAAGCTTGGCCAGCCGAAGGATGAAGTCCAGATGTTTTAGGGAACCAATAATCCGTCTCTTCATTTCAAACAAAATTAGGGCAGGGCTGCTCTTAGAGAAGGTGGAAGGAGAGAGAAGCAAACAGGCAAATCTACATTTATTGCATTCTGGAGAGCTTTTTCTAAATGGGTTGCCATCTTCCCAACACAACTTGAGTCGGTGGCCTTTCTTGAAAATGTGGCCTCCAGAACTTGATCTGCAGTTGGAGCGGTGCAGAACTGAACACCGTGACTCCTGCTTCCGAACCTCTTCCCTTATTCACGCGGCCAAGGATGACGTTCAGCCTGTCTGTTGCTGCATGACCCTCCTGGCTCATGAACCCGAAGGCCAAACGGCCCCTTTGGATGGACTACTGTAAAGCTCTCTGCCTGGGTCTGCCCTCGGCAACTACAGCTAGTGGCCGGGTGTGTTTTCCCGTCTGTGGCCAGTCTTGAAACCCAAGACTTGAAACCCAAGGATCCACATTCACAGCCTTGTGGTTCCCTGTTCTGGTCTTCAGGAAGTCCTGGGCAAGCTAAGCCCCCCCCCCCCCCGCTTTTGAAATCCTAGTTCTACCAAAGCTGCTTTCAGTGGTTGAGCCCTTTTCTATCAAATTAATTGGGCTACTGAGGCAGGTTCCTGGCTAATGTAGCGAAGCTCCCCCCCCGCCTCCTCCTCCTCCTCCTCCCCAACCAAGCTCTGTGGCTTCGGAGCTGTTGCTCAGCCAGCTGAACTAATATTTTAATACCTCCCTGTTTTCTGCCTGGCTACACCGCCGGCTGAATCGGTCCTCTCTTCGGCTGTGTAAAGATGAAACATGCTTGCCTAGACAAGCCACGCTGCCCTCTGTCACTTGCACATTTTGCTTCCATGATTCCTTGTCTCGGGATGGATTAAGGCACAAACACACCGAGACGATAACCACTTTTTCCTGGGTTTCTCTCCCGGGGTTCCAAAAGCTCCTCCATCCCCAATTTTTGTTTAGAGCATTTGTGTTGATTTCTCTCTCCCCAACATTCAAGAATGGCAGAAGGTAGCTTCCCCCAGCTTCTGAGAGTACCAGGTTCACGATCAAATCAAGCCTGAACTCTCTCTCTCTCTCTCTCTCTGGATGCCAGAATGTTGGAACGGAGGCCGTCCTGTTTTTGGAAAGGACCATCATACTGGGGACGGTGGGACGCAGCAGGGGACGAGGGGGACCCCCAATGTGCGATGGACTCACTCCCTCAAGGAAGCCCCCAGCTCAAGTCTGCAAGAGCGGAGCCACCGAGTGGAGAGCAGGGCATTTTAAAGGCGGGTGGGTTCACAAGGTCACCCGAGGCGGCATCCCAACAGGGATGGAAGGTAGTCCCCAGGGGCCACCCAGCTGCTGGGGACACCTGCTAAGGGGCCTGTTGAACCCGGTCACTCTGCACCAAGTAGGATGGTGTGTGTGCGTGTGCGCACGCGTGTGTGTGCGGATCACAGAACCCACACTCCACAGCCTCGCCCAGGCATTTTAAAATACTGCGTCTCTTGCGACTCTCTCATCCAGGCTGAAGTTGCAAGATCATCTCCATCCTTGTTCTACATAAAGAGAAGCCGCTGACGCCCGGCTGCTTTCCAGGGCTGTACGAATAATTTCTGTGCGTGTGACAGAACGGGGGGGGGGGGTGGGAACACTGTACATGCCAGGGGCTTCCTCCCCTCCCTCTCCTGTTTCTCGCTCTGTAGCACCTTAAACACAACTAATGAAGCATTTATCGGCCTCGGAAGACACCGCAGGGAAGATAAATTGAGTTGTCGCCAGAGAGGCGGGAACAGGGGGTGTAGGTTTGTGTCTGTTTGTTTCAAGTCCCCACGGACTCTCGGGGCGCCCACGAGACCAAGAGGGTGGGGCGCAGGGGGGCTGAAGGAAGTTGCAGGCATGGCGGAAGAGGGAAGAAGGCATTCTCTAAGTGTCTTGCTTCAGCCGAGCTGGTCTCTCCGGCCAGGGCAATTCGGCCAGCCAGGTAGACTGCTCCTGAACTGGAGGAACATCCGTTGTATGGACCTATTTATTTCTACAGGTCCTGTGCCTCTCCATCTCTCTGTGGGCGGCTGGGCAGTCCCTATTAAATGAGAGCCGCAATGTAACGGAGCTTAATGAAAATTTAAAAGATTACTGTCTGTAATTTCCTCTAATTCTGATTTAATCTCTGCTAACAACCAGCTGCTGCTACATTTCAAAGAAGCCCATATGTTGACTGTAAGCACTGTGTGTGTGCGTGCGTGTGTATTTTCCAGAAAGAGAACTGCAGGGAAGGACCATGTGGTAGAGTGGTTGGAGGGCCAGAAAAAATCCAAGGACTGGAGGAGGTTAAATTACTGTATTGGCACTTTGCAAAAAAATGAGTGGGTTTTGAATTGCAATTAGGGCACTCGGTCTCTAAAAGGTTCACCATCACCGTTCTAAGGGACTGGAATTGTCGTCCGTGGCTGACTCGGGCAGAAAGGACTAGGGTGGTGGTGGTGGTTGGGAACCCCCACGGTTTTCCCCATCTTCCTTCTTTGCTGCCATTGCAGGTGTTCAGGATGGATGCCGAGGAGGACCCCTTGCGCCAAGACGGCTGGGTGAACGAGGAGGAGGAGGAGGAGGTGGCCTTCGGCCCCTGCAAGAGAACCAACGGGCCCCGTCTCTGCGGGAAGTGCCAGTGGAGCCCCCAGCTGCGGGCCACCATGGGCCCGGCGGTGTTGACCTCAGGATTTTGGAATGCGGTGGCTTCGGTCTTCACCAACCCATATTCCGCCGGCTTCATCCTCCTCCTGGGCTGTGCCCTGCCGGCCGCTTTGGCCCTGGCCATGTTCCTCCGCTACCCGTCCCTGGACATTGACATCTCCTACAATGCCTTCGAGATCCGCAACCACGAGTCCTCGCTGCGCTTCGACGCCCTGGCCTCGGCCCTCCAGTCCCAGTTCGGCTCCTGGGGGCGCAGCCGGCGCGACGTCGCCGACTTCAACTCGGAGACCCTGCACCGGCTGATCTTGGAGCAGCTGCGGCAGCTCCGGGGCAACGCCTCCTCCTTGGAGGGAGCCGGGAGGGAGCGCCGGAGCGTGGCCTCCGGCCAGACGGATCCCCAGATCCGGAGCCCGGAAAACCCGGAGAACCCGGTGAACCGGACACCCCGCCGGCCACGGAGCCTCCCTTCCCACTGGGAGTCCCCCAACGCCGTGGCCAGCCCCAACACACAAAGCCATGCACACTGGCGGATCGAGCTGGTGTTCCTGGCCCGGGGGGACGCCGAGAACAACATCTTCACCTCCGAGCGCCTCCTGGCCATCCACGAGATCGAGCGCCGGATCATGGACCACCCGGGCTTCCAGGAGTTCTGCTGGAAGCCCCACGAGGTGCTCAAGGACCTGCCGCTGGGGTCGTACTCTTACTGCTCCCCTCCCAGCTCTCTCCTCACCTACTTCTTCCCCACGGAGCGAGGAGGGAAGATCTACTATGATGGCCTGGGTCAGGAGCTGGCCGACATCCGAGGTGAGTCGGGGCAAGACGGAGGTCCATCTGCCTTCCAGATGGACCTCCTTGGAGGAGATGGACCTCCTTGGAGGAGATGGAGGAGCTTGGAGGAGATGGACCTCCTTGGAGGACATGGACCTCCTTGGAGGAGATGAACCTCCTTG
>JAHTLZ010004418.1:0-20198 GCA_023846285.1 Phrynocephalus versicolor
CCGCCGGGCGATGGATGATGCCGCGGCCGCTATCTCTGTTTGCCGAGCTTCCGGCTTCATCCCCGGCTCCTGGGCAAATCTCTAAAGCCCAGGAAGTCAGGGAGCAGGCGGCTTTCACAGCTGAAGAGCACCGATAAAGCCACGACAGGGCAGCTGGTTGTTCACATCCGAACGCAAACATGGGGAAATTAATGGGTCTCTCTCTCTCTCTGAAGCCCCTTCCTAAAGCCTGTTCCGTTTCTGTTTTCTGGAATCCTTCTTTTCTTCCTTCCTCCTCTTTGGTCCCCTGGCCTCCCCTTCTCTTTCTCCCCTCCTCCCTTCTCTCTCTCTCTCATTCTCTCTTGTTTATGATAAAAGCCACTCGTGTCACACCAGGACAGTGCTTGGCCCGGGGGATGTTTGCTTGTACGCGACAGGATGAAATGGGCCAAGGCGGGTGGTAGATAGTAAGCCAAAGCATTGTAATTAGGCCTCACTGGGGAAATTAAGAAAGCGATACCGCTTCTTACAGAGGGGTGATTTAAAGAAAAAAAGAAAAACAGTCTGCAACTAAGCTTAGAGACCCATCTCTGGCTTTTCCTTCATCTTCTTTTTTCCCTGATTTCTTGGGTGACCCGGAGTCTTGCCTGCCTCATCTTCTCTGTAGAGTACAGTTTTTCCCCTCCTTTTATTGGAATTTGTCATTTGTTTTCCTCTTTGTGCTGTTTTATTGTTAGCCGCCCAGAGTTCCGTTCCGGAAGATGGGCGGGATACAAGCGTAATAAATAAATAAATAAATAAATAAATAAATAAATAAATAAATAAATAAATAAATAAATAAATAAATAAATATTTACAGAGGGCATCGGCAGACCTTGGGGTCACTGTATGTCGGACCTGACTTGAGGTCACCTCGGTCACCACCAGCATGTCCCTCATGAAGCATCAATGGAGCATCTTCCAGGACCTTGACAGCCTAAGGAGGTTCCCATTCCTGATCTTGCAATGTTGTTTTTAATGAAAAATCACATGCCATTCTATGTGCCGCTGCAGATTTCAAGGTTATCTCATGCATTAGGCTCGGAAGAGCCACCCACCCACCCTCCCTCCCCAACCACGATGGCCATTCTATTCCTCGTTCCTTCCCCTCTCTCTCGAGGGATAATAGACTTTCGGCGGCGGTTCCTCGTTCCCCACTTCAACGCGGTGTGCGGAAAGCAGAAGTTTATGGTTGCCTTGGGAACTGTAATTCTCCTGTTACTGATTAAAAAAAAACATGACAACAAACCCAGGAAGAATAGGCTGGTCGATGCCTCTTTTTGCTTACCGATCCGGGCTTCAGAATTGATGCCTTGGCAGAGAAAAGAAAGAGGCCAAGAAAGCCCCATGCGGTGTGGGGGGGGGGAGAGGCTGGGGAATGGGGAATGGGGAGGTGGCTGTTCTCATTCTGTTCTGCAAAATTGATTGTTGCCACCAGCCATCCGTTTGACTCCGGCTCCCCTTGGATTGTCGGTCTCCAAAATGTCCAAGCCTCCTTGGCCAACAATGGCCAACAAACAATACTGGCCGCTTGCATAGGTGGGCTCTGCAGTTTGATCTAAATACAGTGGTCCTCAAATTATGGGTCCCCAGATGTTCCAGGACTGCAACTCCCAGAAATCCCAGCCAGCTCAGCTAGTGATGAAGACTTCTGGGAGTTGTAGTCTAGGTACATCTGGAGACCCACCAGTGGAGAACCACTGCTCTGAAATGTCATTTCTCAAAAAGCACCCAAAGAGTTGAGGATGATGATGATGATGATGATGATGATGATGATGATGATGATGACCCATGATGACTCCTGTTGGCTTACAGGCCTCCGAACAAGCTCCCTGGGTCTCAGTGGGACGTCAGAGATGAGCGGCATACAGCCTCCTAAATTGTTGTTGGACTACAACCCCCATCATCCTGGGGGCTAGGGCTGATGGGTTTTGGAGCCCAACATCACCACCCCTAACACATCGTGTCACCCTCTGATCTCTCTGTATGCCTCTCATTTTCTTCATCCTTTCTTCTTAGGGGCCCGATCTAACCAAGGACTGCCCCTCAACCATCCCAAATATTTGCTTTAAAGTCCAATTAAACTGGGAGGCAGGGAAGGCAGAGAGTAGGGGGCCATGGGCTTGTGTGTGTATATGCCGGAAGGCTCCCAGCTGTGCGGACTGAGCTTCATGAATATCTAAGAAACTCTAATTGGCTCAAGCATCGAGCCTGAGGTGCCCGAGGGCCTCAGCACTGTGCCTTAATTGTTGTAGACAATTAATAACTTGGATCATCTTAATTCTGTACTGCTCTCTGCTGCTCATTAGAAAAGACAGGGGAAAGGACCTTTCCCAAGCGGGCCAGGCACCATCTGCTACGGATACCTCCCCACTCCACCTAGATTTTTCATTTTTGGGAACCCAACTGGCCTTTTCCCTAGACCGGGAAAAAAGGAGCCCAGCCAACTAAGCATTAGATGAAGTGGAGATCATTTTTCTAGCCAGAGACGGATGTTTGGACTGAGAGTTGTGGTCCAATCTTGTCTCTGAAGGCTTCCCATGGTGGGTTCCTGGAGGACCAGCACCGCCATCATGCAACCCCTGAGATTACCTGGCTTGAATTCAAGGTGGGTCGTGCCCATTCCTGGAAGGAAGAGTCTCAGAACGGGTGTGGAATCTCCCTCTGTGCCAGGAGACACTGCGCTGTCTCTGGCACTCTCGGGTCTTATCCTGACCCTGTCTACCCACACTGGCCATTGGATCACCCTGGGCAGGACAGAGTATGATGAGAAGGCATCTCATCCTAGCTGAACTTCACGGAGGCCTCGCCATCTTCTTCTACGCTTTGCTTGGCCTTTGGCCAACATCAGGACTCCACCAGGCTTACTTTGTGATGGCCACAGGAGGTGTCCTTAGCTTCCCCCCTGGCTCCTCACTGGCCCCTTGGCTACCAGATCCGAGAAACACCTCCAAATAAACACCACATCGCCAGCTGCAACCCTAACCCTAACCCTAACCCTTACTCTAACCCTAGCCCTCATCCTCAACTCTTAGTCCAGTGGAGCTGTCCATGGTACTTCTTTCAGCCAGCAATCACAGCAAGAATCAGTTCTGTTTTTTTAACTATAAGAAAAATGATCTTCACGCAGTTTATTTTTTTTTGCTGTGAAGTACAATTCCTTTTTTTTTTCATTTTTCATTTCATTTCATTTCATTTTATAACTAGTGGCAATTAGATATAGGTGACTACCAACTCACACCTCTCTGCATTTTGTACCCCCCTTGTTTATGTTTCCCTATACCCTTTCCCCAATTCGTCTGTATCACCAACAAAAAAATAAAGTACAATTCCTTCATCATCATCACCACACGGTGGACCGGAGTGACTTCTAATGCTTTGCTGGCAAGCTTCATCTTGGCTACGTAGTGGGCTGCTCTTGCCATGATTTGTTCTTTTTGTTGTTGTTGTTAACAACCCCCCCCAGCCCCAAATACCCTCCCATTTGGGGCTGCCTAAAAACCAGCCATTGGCTTTTCCTCTGTTATCAAGTGGTTGACTTCTGAGTAGCAGAAAAAAAGCAGACAGAGCTCCTGTTTTATCAGCAGCTTCTCAAGAGGCACTCAACTGGATAAGCCTCAGATCAGATCCGTCTGGACTTTCCTGATGATGTTTCAACAGCCTGCTTTTTTAAAAAAAAAAAACAAACCAAACACACACACCCTTTCTGATGGCAAGTGATCGGTTGTTTACGACACTACAGGGTCAACTCTGGAGTGTGCCTTAATTATTATTTTTTTTCTTCTGCAGGAGAATCGTGTTTATTTCGGTTCTCGCCTCTGTCGTGTCCTCACCCACCAGTGGCGCTGGTGATAAAGAACAGGGAGGAAGAAATGAAGCTGTCTCCTCTCGACATCACAAACACACACACACACACACACACACAACCTCTTCCACGGAGCCCCGGCTGCTATTAACCACAAATGACAGCTGCATTATTTATACATGCAAAGACTCGAAGGTAACAGCACTGGCCTGTTGACAAACACTCTGTTTATACCACTGAGGGGAGGGTTTATAGATTGCAGAATTGTGTGGGTGTGCAAGAGGGGAAGAGAGAGAGGGTGGAGTTCTTAGCAGTCATCACATCTTGCGCCTCATCCCAGTTCTGGCCTTCGTGTTTCCCTCGCTTGGAAGATACCAATTCCCCCGTGTCCCCCCCCACCTCACTGGTTCGTTCCCATTCCTCTGGTCTTGATATCTGAGGTTTGTTTCTGCAGCTGACCTGTGAAAACTTACTGATTTGTTTGATATTTCTATCTGACCTTTCTTTTCCAAAGGGACCAAGGCAGCTATGCTTGGAAAGTGCGAGAATGTATGTTTTTAAGCCCAACACCCAGCTGTTTCTTTAGCATTCCCCTTGCCTTAAAGGGGCGGGAGGGGTGAATCGGCACAATCCTATTGCCAGTTCATGCCTGCCAGAGGGAAACAGCTTAGGTCTTGGCGGCCGGTGGCCAGGGTCTCACAACAAGGATCCCTTGTGTTCCCCTAGGGGGCCCAAGACCGGTTAAGGATCTTGCCACCCAGATGTAAGGCGATTTCCTCTAGGCAGGCGTAACTTCGCAATAGGATTCTGGCCCATGATTCATTCCTTACTTTGGGCTCTCTCCTTTCCCTTCTGATGAAAGTGAGGCATCTGTCTGAGAAAACGAAGGATCTCATTCAGGATGCTGGATCTCATCTGCAGGAGTGAGAAGACCATAAGGCCTCGCTGAGGTCATTTACCGAGTCCCGATGCCGGAGCGCATGCTAATTTGCAGCTGTTTACTGCCTCCTCCGACTGATGGATCGAGCGTTGTCTTTTATGCCGGCGTGGGCGCAGCTTGCTTGTTGGAAGCATGCTTTCTCTGGGATTTTTTTTATTTAAAAAAAAAAAACCCTAAATGCTCCATTTTTATCCCCAACATGGCCCAGCTCATGCAGTCACTCACGCTTTCCAAAGAAACTCCAGCCAGCTAGGCCTTCTGGGTTCAGGCAAAGCAAAGAGAGATCATTAAAGGAGTCAGAGGGGAGAAAGAGTAAATCTGAAAACCATCCATTATGTGCAAGGAATTAGAGGGAGGGAAAGATCATTCCTTTAGAAGGATCATCAGGATGCCTCTAATCGAGGATCAATGCCTATAAAGAGTTACCTTTTTTTGGGGGGGGGAACTACCACTTCCAGAATGACCCTTGCAGGGGGATCTGAGATTTTTCATCCAAAAAGCTAGAAGCCTGAGCTCTGAAAATCAAGACAGATGGAATCTCAATCCCCATGGTGTGTGTGTGTACTGTTTGTGGGATTTTTAAGTATGCGCTGCTGAGTATAACTCCAGTTAGGGCCAGCTCTGCCCTTGGCCATGAGGATTCAATGGCTTCGCAGCCATGATTTCAAATATTCTGGAAGGGAAAAAGGCATAGAAAGAACAGAAAATTGAATCTCTTTGCATTACACTTTTCACTGTCAGGAAGAGGTGCTTCTCTTGTTATTTTCCTTCCCATATCACCCAAATAAATTAGGATATGAAGGGAAGGGAGGGAGTCGTACTTTGCTTTGACTCAGGCAGCCAATTTCAGGGAGTGGGCTGAACAAAACTGTGCCCAGTCTTAGTTCCCAGATTCAGGTTTTCTCTCCTCATCCTTCTCTCCACCATGAATCACATTAAATCTGTGATTCAAAAATGTATGCAGCTTCTTCCGTCAAGGAAAGCTGGGTTGGGGGGGGGACAATCGGGGAGTCCCTGAACCCCCAAATGTTCTTGTTCCCCTCCAGCACAGACCACCTCCAGCGCCCCAAGCCTGAGGGCAGCTTATCTCACCCCCCCACCCACCCCACCTCCTTCTCTCCTTCCCAGTTCCATATTTAATCCAAAACATGACTCAAGATTCACATGATGTTCGGAGGCACGGCGAGTGACATCTGAGTCACCACACACACACACGACACGGTGCGCGAGATGGTTTCTGATCTCCAGGATGCAGAGAAGAGGCAGGTGACACTTTTGCCCACCCACCCCTCCTGCACACGCACACACAATCGTTCACCTCCACCGCTGAAGACCCTTCCTCATCTCTCTTCATTAAATTTCTCATTACTCAGTGGTTGACAGTGCAACAGCCCAGTTCATCAGCTGATGATCGCTTATCCACAGCTCTCTCTGGGGAATCTACTTGTGGGACAGGAAGGCAGGAACAGTAGGGTGGGTGTGAGTGGGTCAGAGGGTGTTCTTGAGGGCCCAGGACTCTCTAGGGGAGCCATGTAGCTGGTCAGGGGCCTGGGTGTGCTCTGGACAGCTTTTGGCTTGCTCCCTCGCCCTCTCCACTGGCATCCAGAGGAGGGTGCGTTGAGATGACTCTGCTTAGGGCCGGCCCTTGCGTTGGGCAGAGTGCAGATTTCCAGGGTCGTGAAAGGACAGGACATTTTTACTTTGTTCTGGCATGATTACTGGACTTTCACCCCCACCCGCACCGGGAGGCCAGGAATGTGTGTGCGCATGCACGCACTGTGTGCCAAAGTTAATTAATTTAACTAGTTATATTAATGAAGCTAACTGAATAATTTTTTTATTACTTGGCACATAAGAGAAGGCATCACACATGGTCCACTGCCCTCTGCTGAGTTGACTGTTATGATTCTTGCATTCATCACAACTCCTACAGTCCCTTGCCATTGGCAAAACAAGCCTGGAATCCTGGGAGTTGCGGTCCAAAACATCTGGAGAGCCAAAGGTTTGCCACCACTGGGTTGTTTAGTCCTCCTAATGCAAGTTCCCTTTAACAGGAAAATGGGGGGAAGATTGGCTGGGATTGAGCATTTGCCTCCAGGTGTATTGAAGGTGGGCTTTAGGATGTGTGTTTGTTCCTCTTGTTATGTTGGAACAAACTGCTGTTTTATAGTACCAGGAGCTGGCGTTTTTTCCTGTTAAACCCACTATATTACAGATTGTAATTGCCTATTGTACTGCCTCCATCTTGTGTTTTATTGTTCTTTTATCTCCATAGTTAACCGCCCGGAGTTCCCTGGGAAGACGGGCGGTATAAAAATAAAATAAAAAATAAATAAATAAATAAATTAAAAATTGCAAATGGAGAGGTTCCCTCCCACCTCCGGGACGCTTCTGCCTTCAACTGACTGGCAGGTACCCCATTCCCCTCTCCTTATATTAGGTCGGGCTGTGCCATCATCTCCAGTAGGTAGGAGGGGAAGGACCGAACCAAAATCCAAATCTCCTTTCTGCGCTGGCTCAAGATCGCCTTCCCTTTGGAGACTAAAAAGGCGTCGCTCCGCTTGCGCCCTTTGCGCGCTCAGGGGGATCCCGGAGACGGAGCTGGGAGAGGCGGGGAGAGGACAGCCGTTTGGGGGGCTCCTCCTCCAGCCCAGGAGGCGATGGTAGAAGCCCGGACGAGGCCCCCACCTCCCCACCAAGCCAGCCGAGGCAGGGTATAAAAGGCTGCGGCAGGCGCTGCTGGAAGGAGCCGCCGAGCCCTTTGGAGAGGACGGAGGCGCCGCGTGGTCGCCTTGATCGCGGAGCGCGCCCGGCTGCGCCCTGCCGTTTGAGGTGCCCTCGCCCCAAATCCGGCCACCGGGAGGGCTGAGCCGTCTTCTCCTGGCCGCCCACTCTTCGCCACCCCTCCCCAACCCAGGTGCGTGGCTGCGCGTGGCTTTCTCGAGCGGGGCGCCCCCGAATTCCTCCCGGTCGCCTTGGGGAGGAAAAGAGGCGAGCGGGGTGATTTTTACGCATTGCTTTTGCCAAAGGTTGCCGGGCGGAAGATGCTTGGCGGCGGCGCGTGGAGGAGAAAAAAAGGAATAGAGAGAGTCAGTGGGGCTTCTGCTGGATCGGGGCCAGCTGGGCACACACACACACACACACACACACACACACACGGATTTTCTTGGAAGGGTGCCTTGTGTGGAAAGCGCGGGGATCCCACCTCCCAGCGAAAGAGAAAACGGGCGGTCCGTTCTTGCCCCTGCCTTGGAACCACTCGGAGGTTTTTGTGCTCAGCTGCAAAAGAAAGATCTTCCTCCCCCCCCCGCCGCCTAGGAGGAGAGGGGCCCTTGATGGCTCATGCGCCCCCCCCCCCAGTCTCCCCTAAAGAGGAAAGGCGGGGAAGAGGCTCACCGCTCGATCGGGTGTCCCAGAGGGGTTTCTAAGGTCTGATCGAGGCTTGTGGATCTGGACGGCCAGGGGAGGGAATTCTGATGCCCTGCCGCTGGACTTGGGTGGAAACAGCCAAGAGTGAATAGAGGGTACGGGGAAAGATAAATTACGGGGAGTCCCAGCACTAAAAGCTGGGCTTTGTGGGGGAAGATAGGACTTGCTTAGCAAAGCCTCTTTGGGGGGGGGGGGCTCAGGAGGGCTGATTTGGGGAACCTCAGTCGGTTTGGAAATTGGATGTATAAAAATTGCGCCTGGCTCCTTAAATTTGTCTCAAAAGGAGAAGACAGTGTCCTGTTTTAAGAAGGGGGGGATCATGTCCACCAAAACCACTATTCCCCCCTCCCTCCCTCCCTCGCTCCCTCCCTCCCTCTCTCTCTACTTCTCTCTCTTTATTTGCTTTCTCCAACCCCAGCCCCATCCAAGCAAACGTGGGTAGGAAAATCGAGGTACCCGTTTTGCTGTGGGGTTTTAGAGTTGGAGGCTAATAGGGGATATGCTTGGAGCAGGTGTAGGGGATGTCCCCAAGGGGCCTCTGTACCTTCTGTGTCAGAGGAAGATGGGATGCCCGGTGAAATCCCAGTAATGTGGGAGAATTGTCTGTCTTCCTTCATCCCCCCCCCAAAAAAAAGACCACACACCCATCTCTCCATTTTCTGCATCGTGAGATGCGCTGGATGATGGACTTTCGGCTGCATCGCCAATGATAGTACAGCGGTGTTCAATGACAGCTAGGCAGTGCAGATAGTCGGTGGGTAAATGTTCTATTCTCAGAGGGGCCACTTAAAGCCAGATGGAAGAAGTCGACGCCTTTGAAGCCGAGTCGATTTCTTTGGCCCAAACCAGTTCCCTGGTTTGTTTAGAAGCCACGCTGCCTGGGCGGCAAAACCAGGAGAGTTCTGCTCAATAACAATACATTTTCTTATTGTTATGCATTTATCCAAAGTGGTTTTGTTTTGTTTTGTTACACTGCATCTCTACCAACCCAATAGTTCCCTTTTCCATGTAGATCAGGGCTGTCCAAACTTTGGCCCTCCAGATGTTTTGGACCACAACTCCCAGAATTCTAAGCCTGCCTTGCCAATGACAAAGGACTGTGGGAGTTGTGGTCCAAAACCTCTGGAGGGCCCAAGTTTGGACACCATTGATGTAGACGTAGAATTTGGAAGGCTCAAAACAGTCAAGGAGAAGCGGGGGGGGGGCGGTAGAGGAAGAGAAGGCTGCCTGTGAATTGTTTGGAGTTCCTGTTTTTATCACGGCCGGCTAGGATGGGAATTGTTACACATATCAACAAGGTCGCTGTTGTTTGACCAAGGGTGAGGAACAAAAATTAAGCCCCTCACCCTTCAAGCTTGGCCAGCCGAAGGATGAAGTCCAGATGTTTTAGGGAACCAATAATCCGTCTCTTCATTTCAAACAAAATTAGGGCAGGGCTGCTCTTAGAGAAGGTGGAAGGAGAGAGAAGCAAACAGGCAAATCTACATTTATTGCATTCTGGAGAGCTTTTTCTAAATGGGTTGCCATCTTCCCAACACAACTTGAGTCGGTGGCCTTTCTTGAAAATGTGGCCTCCAGAACTTGATCTGCAGTTGGAGCGGTGCAGAACTGAACACCGTGACTCCTGCTTCCGAACCTCTTCCCTTATTCACGCGGCCAAGGATGACGTTCAGCCTGTCTGTTGCTGCATGACCCTCCTGGCTCATGAACCCGAAGGCCAAACGGCCCCTTTGGATGGACTACTGTAAAGCTCTCTGCCTGGGTCTGCCCTCGGCAACTACAGCTAGTGGCCGGGTGTGTTTTCCCGTCTGTGGCCAGTCTTGAAACCCAAGACTTGAAACCCAAGGATCCACATTCACAGCCTTGTGGTTCCCTGTTCTGGTCTTCAGGAAGTCCTGGGCAAGCTAAGCCCCCCCCCCCCCCGCTTTTGAAATCCTAGTTCTACCAAAGCTGCTTTCAGTGGTTGAGCCCTTTTCTATCAAATTAATTGGGCTACTGAGGCAGGTTCCTGGCTAATGTAGCGAAGCTCCCCCCCCGCCTCCTCCTCCTCCTCCTCCCCAACCAAGCTCTGTGGCTTCGGAGCTGTTGCTCAGCCAGCTGAACTAATATTTTAATACCTCCCTGTTTTCTGCCTGGCTACACCGCCGGCTGAATCGGTCCTCTCTTCGGCTGTGTAAAGATGAAACATGCTTGCCTAGACAAGCCACGCTGCCCTCTGTCACTTGCACATTTTGCTTCCATGATTCCTTGTCTCGGGATGGATTAAGGCACAAACACACCGAGACGATAACCACTTTTTCCTGGGTTTCTCTCCCGGGGTTCCAAAAGCTCCTCCATCCCCAATTTTTTTTTAGAGCATTTGTGTTGATTTCTCTCTCCCCAACATTCAAGAATGGCAGAAGGTAGCTTCCCCCAGCTTCTGAGAGTACCAGGTTCACGATCAAATCAAGCCTGAACTCTCTCTCTCTCTCTCTCTCTCTGGATGCCAGAATGTTGGAACGGAGGCCGTCCTGTTTTTGGAAAGGACCATCATACTGGGGACGGTGGGACGCAGCAGGGGACAAGGGGGACCCCCAATGTGCGATGGACTCACTCCCTCAAGGAAGCCCCCAGCTCAAGTCTGCAAGAGCGGAGCCACCGAGTGGAGAGCAGGGCATTTTAAAGGCGGGTGGGTTCACAAGGTCACCCGAGGCGGCATCCCAACAGGGATGGAAGGTAGTCCCCAGGGGCCACCCAGCTGCTGGGGACACCTGCCAAGGGGCCTGTTGAACCTGGTCGCTCTGCACCAAGTAGGCTGGTGTGTGCGTGCGTGTGCGCGCACGCGTGTGTGTGCGGATCACAGAACCCACACTCCACAGCCTCGCCCAGGCATTTTAAAATACTGCGTCTCTTGCGACTCTCTCATCCAGGCTGAAGTTGCAAGATCATCTCCATCCTTGTTCTACATAAAGAGAAGCCGCTGATGCCCGGCTGCTTTCCAGGGCTGTACGAATAATTTCTGCGCGTGTGACAGAACGGGGGGGGGGGAACACTGTAAATGCCAGGGGCTTCCTCCCCTCCCTCTCCTGTTTCTCGCTCTGTAGCACCTTAAACACAACTAATGAAGCATTTATCGGCCTCGGAAGGCACCGCAGGGAAGATAAATTGAGTTGTCGCCAGAGAGGCGGAAACAGGGCGTGTAGGTTTGTGTCTGTTTGTTTCAAGTCCCCACGGACTCTCGGGGCGCCCACGAGACCAAGAGGGTGGGGCGCAGGCAGCCTGAAGGAAGTTGCAGGCACGGTGGAAGGGGGAAAGAAAGCATCCTGTAAGTGTCTTGCTTCATCCGAGCTGGTCTCTCCGGCCAGGGCAATTCGGCCAGCCAGGTAGACTGCTCCTGAACTGGAGGAACATCCGTTGTATGGACCTATTTATTTCTACAGGTCCGGTGCCTCTCCATCTCTCTGTGGGCGGCTGGGCAGTCCCTATTAAATGAGAGCCGCAATGTAACGGAGCTTAATGAAAATTTAAAAGATTACTGTCTGTAATTTCCTCTAATTCTGATTTAATCTCCGCTAACAACCAGCTGCTGCTACATTTCAAAGAAGCCCATATGTTGACTGTAAGCACTGTGTGTGTGCGTGTGTGTGTATTTTCCAGAAAGAGAACTGCAGGGAAGGACCATGTGGTAGAGTGGTTGGAGGGCCAGAAAAAATCCAAGGACTGGAGGAGGTTAAATTACTGTATTGGCACTTTGCAAAAAAATGAGTGGGTTTTGAATTGCAATTAGGGCACTCGGTCTCTAAAAGGTTCACCATCACCGTTCTAAGGGACTGGAATTGTCGTCCGTGGCTGACTCGGGCAGAAAGGACTAGGGTGGTGGTGGTGGTTGGGACCCCCCATGGTTTCCCCCATCTTCCTTCTTTGCTGCCGTTGCAGGTGTTCAGGATGGATGCCGAGGAGGACCCCTTGCGCCAAGACGGCTGGGTGAACGAGGAGGAGGAGGAGGAGGAGGTGGCCTTCGGCCCCTGCAAGAGAACCAACGGGCCCCGTCTCTGCGGGAAGTGCCAGTGGAGCCCCCAGCTGCGGGCCACCATGGGCCCGGCGGTGTTGGCCTCGAGGTTTTGGAACACGGTGGCTTCGGTCTTCACCAACCCGTACTCTGCTGGCTTCATCCTCCTGCTGGGCTGTGCCCTGCCGGCCGCCTTGGCCCTGGCCATGTTCCTCCGCTACCCGTCCCTGGACATTGACATCTCCTACAATGCCTTCGAGATCCGCAACCACGAGTCCTCGCTGCGCTTCGACGCCCTGGCCTCGGCCCTCCAGTCCCAGTTCGGCTCCTGGGGGCGCAGCCGGCGTGACGTCGCCGACTTCAACTCGGAGACCCTGCACCGGCTGATCTTGGAGCAGCTGCGGCAGCTCCGGGGCAACGCCTCCTCTTTGGAGGGAGCTGGGAGGGAACGCCGGAGCGTGGCCCCCAGCCAGACAGATCCCCAGATCCGGAGCCCGGAAAACCCGGAGAACCTGGGGAACCGGACGCCCCGCCGGCCACGGAGCCTCCCTTCCCACTGGGAGTCCCCCAACGCCGTGGCCAGGCCCAACACGCAAAGCCACGCGCACTGGCGGATCGAGCTGGTGTTCCTGGCCCGGGGGGACGCCGAGAACAACATCTTCACCTCCGAGCGCCTCCTGGCCATCCACGAGATCGAGCGCCGGATCATGGACCACCCGGGCTTCCAGGAGTTCTGCTGGAAGCCCCACGAGGTGCTCAAGGACCTGCCGCTGGGGTCGTACTCCTACTGCTCCCCTCCCAGCTCTCTCCTCACCTACTTCTTCCCCACGGAGCGAGGAGGGAAGATCTACTATGACGGCCTGGGTCAGGAGCTGGCCGACATCCGAGGTGAGTCGGGGCAGGACGGAGGTCCATCTGCTTTCCAGATGGACCTCCTTGGAGGAGATGGACCTCCTTGGAGGACATGGACCTCCTTGGAGGAGATGAACCTCCTTGGAGGACATGGACCTCCTTGGAGGGGATGGACCTCCTTGGAGGAGATGTACCTCCATAGGTCAGCGGCTGCTGTGTGCCCTCGGGTCGGTCCTGGCTGATCTCGGGGCCTGAGAACGGCAGGGTGAGAAGGGAGAAACCCCCAGTTCCAGGCCCAGTAGGGGAACTGAACACCCAAACTCCGAGCCCTGAACCCCTGAGCTGTTCAGCAGTGACAGCAACCCGTTCCCAGCATTTTCTGAGGAGAGAGTCCTCTCTACCACCCCTGGCCTCCTCCTTCTTAAGGGATGGCGTTTGGGATCCCTGGGACGGCGCCGCTTGCCCCAGGCCACCCAGACTGGATCTCCTCACAAGCGGGCACAGGAGGGAACTGAACTCCCAAAGCAGCTCAGTTTATCGTAAAGCTGAGACCGTCGGTGTGTTCCGATCCGCCGTCGGGAAAGACGCAGCACTAGAGGAACAAGGGAGGAGGAGGGCAGAGGAAAACAGGAAGGCGGGGAGCCCCGTTTTGAACCTCCTTGTCTTCCTATTCTGAACAGGGTGTTTGTAGTAGCCATTTGTGCGAGGCAGGGGGAGGGCATGAAATGACCTTAAGTGATCCATCCTCCTACCCCCAAATCAGCCGATCCTCTGCCCGCCTCCAGGTTCCCTCGAGTTGGCGATGACCCACCCGGAGTTCTACTGGTACGTGGACGAGGGCCTCTCAGCAGAAAACATGAAAAGCTCCCTGTTGCGCAGTGAGATCCTCTTCGGCGCGCCTCTGCCCAGCTACGCCTCGGTGGAGGACCGGTGGGAGGAGCAGCGTAGCAAATTCCAGCGCTTCGTGGTCACCTACGTGGCCTTGCTGGCCAAACAGTCCACCAGGTGAGGGAGACCGTGGCTCCCCCTGTCTGCTCTCTCTCTCTCTCTCTCTCTCTCTCTCTCTCTCTCTATGTGTGTAAAATCATTTTGCAAAGACTCTAATCCGCCCGATTTTGGGAGAGGAGCTGGTGGGATTTTCCATCCTGAGCCGGGATTTTCTCCCGACGGGTAAGAAATATCTCCTGGCCTTCCCTCTCGAAAAGGGCTGAGCCGGGGATCTACATTTTAATGTCGGGCTAACGAGAGCTAGATATTGAAGTACACACTACACATCTTCAAATCAATGAGGGATCTTTGATGAAAATGGGCTGCGAGGGAAGCCAGCACTTGCAAATCGAGTGTTTATGGATCCGGATTTGAACACTTGCGTTCGTCCTGAGTTAGGCTGCTACCTCTTCCACCCAGAGGCTTTGGGTTTTTAATTTATTTATTTGCTGCATATAGGGGGTGTGACATGCCAACATAAGCATTTACACCAGGAATGTCGTGACGGCAGTTGCTCAACTTGACCTGGTTTGCCACGTGGCATATCTGCCAGTTTTTGTCTGGCCCGGCACATTTAATGCAGGAGTAGAAGAGGTTGGATCTGGAGGCGTGTGGGGACCAAGCCTCGTGGTTTTCTTGGCCTCCTAACTCATTCTCTGGTGCTCCTCCCTAGCAAAGTTCAAGTGCTTTACGGCGGGACGGATCTGTTCGACTACGAGGTCCGAAAGACCTTCAACAATGACATGCTGCTGGCTTTCATTAGCAGCAGCTGCATCGCCGTCCTGGTCTACATCCTGGCTTCCTGCTCAGGTAAGAGACGCCTCTCGCTGCTTAATCCAGTGGAGAGGGGTCCCAAAGGTCTCCTCGGGAGTTGTAGTACCACCGGCCGGCCTTGGCCTGCAATTTACAAAAGGGAGTCGCAAACGGGTGGGAAAGAGCTTTGTTCAATATGCAGGGAGAAGCGGAGCCCAGAAGCACCAAAGGGTGTTTTGAAAGAGGATGAGAACAACCCATCCAGTGCTTCTGATTTTTTTAGAAGTCGGCGACAAGGCTTCAGACAGTTAGTGGAAACGTTTCAGGGTCCCAAGTCATGGCCAAGGATGTGAGAACCTGCTTTTGGCATGTCGTTTCTGAAAAATATCGGTGGTTCCTCTCTGTCTTTCTCTCCAGTGTTCCTGTCTTTCTTTGGTATCGCCAGCATTGGCCTTAGCTGCCTCGTGGCCCTCTTCCTTTACCATGTGGTATTTGGGATCCAGTATCTAGGCATTTTAAATGGAGTGGCAGCTTTTGTCATCGTAGGAATTGGTAAGTTGCCCTAAGCTTTCCGGAATATCTAGATCTTGTGTTTACACTCAGGGAAGGGTCAGAACAGACAATGTGGGCAGCTTCCCAGTTAGAAGCAGGGCTGATTTGAGCAGCCAAAGATGTGGGATTATCCTTTGGTAGCTTTCTCAGTTTTGAGAGCCATGTATTAATTAACTTTTTTAAATTAACCAATGGGAAAGAATAAGACGTGCAGTAGATTTTGCAAACAGGGGGGGTCTTTGAATTACATTAAATACCTTCGAACTGAAGGCAGTTGTTTTGCCTTAGAGTTTCATAGAGTTCAAGGGGGCCTCTTCCCTATAAAGTGGTTATAGGTTTGCCACCTAAGCTGGGGTGAGGGAGGCAGGTTAATGCAAGAGATAGGGAATGCGAATTAATTCAAGAAGATTTATACCCCCATCACACTAATAGACATCCCTGTGTGATTCGCCATAAAATATTTTTTCCCTGCCATGAAAACCACAGCAAAACAATTATAAAAAGCAATAAAAGCCCTCCGCGAGAGAACGGAGCAGCATCACAGGAGCGACGGGTATTTATGGCGGAGTTTAAAAAGTAATTAAAAAGCCACTCCGTGTTTAAAACAAACAAAACCTCCCGCTCGGTGTTCACCATGTACAATCCAGGAATTCCAATTTGGAGGCGAGGTGTCGAAATCCATCAATCGCGGAGCCTCTCTTGTTTTTATTTTGCCTGCGTGGGAAGTCCCCCCCCCGCGCAAAATCGGTGTGAAATTTCGCCAGCGCTTGGGTGTCAGGTTGAACACGATTATGGACCGGGGAGCTGATGGGCTTGATTTATGGCAGGTTGGATCCACTACGGGAGAGCTCAGGGGTTGAGGTCGGGAGTTCAATCCCCCTGCTGCACTTCCTTGGCAGGGGGTTGGTCTGGATGACCTCTTGGTGTCCCTTCTTAATTCTGCAGTTCTAAGAGGCTCCCTCTCTCTTTCCCCGTTGCCCCAGGGGTGGATGATGTCTTTGTGTTCATCAACACCTACCGGCAGGCCACCCACCTCAAAGACCGGAACCTCCGCATGGTCCACACCATCCAGACGGCCGGCAAGGCCACCTTCTTCACCTCCTTGACCACGGCCGCGGCATACGCCGCCAACATATTCTCGCAGGTGAGACCGGACCTTCCAGACAGGGAGGGACCCTGGAGGCAGTGTCTCTTCCTTCCGGCCTGCAAAGAAAATATTTTTTTCACCCAGCGCGTTGTTAGTCTATGGAACTCCCTGCCACAGGATGTGGTGATGGCATCTGGCTTGGATGCCTTCAAATGGGGATTGGACAGAGTCCTAGAGGAGAAGTCCATCACAGGTTACAAACCATGATGGAGATGTATCATCTCCAGGCTTAAAACTGGGGTCCTTCAAGGGCCAGATGCGGGGGAGTGGGATCAGGAGACAGAGATCTAGTCTCATGCGCTCCCAAATGCATCTGGTGGGGCCCCTGTGAGATACAGGAAGCTGGGACTAGATGGGCCTTTGGTCTGATCCAGCAGGGCTCTTTTTAGGTTCTTATGTTCTTAAGGGCTCGGACATGTTCCTTTTGGAGGTAGAGCAGGCACGTCTGAGCTTCTTCCCTCCTGATGTTTGGGATCACAACTCCCAGAATTCTCAGCTCAGATTGCCCATGGCAAAGGACTGTGGGAGTTGCGGTCCAAAACATCTGGAGGGCCAAAGTTTGGACATGCCTGGGGTGGAGGCATCGGATTGGGTGATTGAGCTCTCTGGATGCAGAGCTGGGAGTTTGACTCTGCTGCTAGGCCTCCTTGAGAGGGGATGGTTTGGATTCACTCTAGAGCCCCCCCCCCGGTGCCTCACTCTCCTTTCTCTCGACAGATCCCGGCCGTGCACGACTTCGGCCTCTTCATGTCGCTGATCGTTTCCTGCTGCTGGGTGGCCGTCCTGTTCACCATGCCGGCCGCGCTGGGCATCTGGTCCCTCTATTTGTCCCCTTTGGAGAACACCTGTCAGGCCAGGTGAATTCCGGCGGGATGAGCAACGGAGAAGGGCCCTTTGTTCCAGGCAGACACGGGTCTCTTCATTCCCCACCTTCTTCTCCATGCCAGCCTTCTTTTCCTGTGCCGTGCATGAGATGTAGAAAGGGCATCTCTAGACGGGTGTAGGCGTCTTTCCATTCTCCCATCTTTCAGCTTGACACACACACACACACACACACACACACACACCGCTGCCGCTGTCCCTTTTCCAAATCCCTTCTGCACGCCGCGCCCCCTATGCCCGCCTGGAGACCAGGCGTCTCCCTCCACTCCCCGTACAGCAGTGGTGGCCAAACTTTGGCCCTCCAGATGTTTTGGACCACCCCTCCCACCGTCCTTTGTCACTGGCAATCCAGGCTTGGGATTTGGGGAGTTGTGGTCCAAAACCTCTGGAGGGCCAAAGTTTGGCTACTACTGCCGTACGGGGAGCTGCCCCCTCTTTCTCGCAAGGCCCATCGGCTTCCAGATGCTTTGCTCACCAGCTTGGATTCCTCCTTTTGCTACAGCTGCAGCCAGAAATGCGTCAGAGAGAGCTCCTTACGCATATCGGAGGGTCTGTTCGCCTCCTCGGAGTCCACCGGTGGGCCTGGACCGGATGCTTTGCCTTACTTGGATGATGACATCCCATTGCTGAACGTGGAAGAGGAACCAGGTGCATCTGAGATGGGTCCCATTATTTCTGTCTCAAGCATCTCGGGGTGTGCTTGTTGACGGATGCACCTTTTAATGACTCGGAGGGTTAGGTCTCTGCCTGTGGATCCCATGGTTGATCTAGAGCTGTGGTTCTCCACCGATGGGTCCCCAGATGTTCCTGGACTGCAACTCCCAGAAGCCTCCACCACTCTCTCTGCTGGAAAGGGTTTCTGGGAGTTCAAGAACATCTGGGGACCCACCGGTGGAGAACCACTGGTCTAGAGGGTCCCTGCCAGGTTGGAAGTTCTAAAACGAGGATGGTGAACTTGTTTCACATGGACAGGTCAGGACAGTAAATATCTAAAGTAGTTGAGGATTTTTGGTGGCTTTCCAGTTTTGGGCACTTTTTCATGGGAAAATGCATGGCAACCGGGGTGTATAACTCTTTCTTTCTTTCTTTCTTTCTTTGGCATGGATCTGAAAAAAATATAGAAATGCAAATTGTATTTGGGGCCCCTCCCAGCCTGGTATGTGCCAGGGTGGATTCCAATTCAAACCCACGAGTTGTCTGACTCCAAGTCCCAGTGTTCCTTGCCTCTGGCTAAAGTGGATGGGAGTTGTAGTCCATTCATGCTCAGAAAGCTGTGCTTTGCTCAGCTTTGCTCTAATATATGGGTGTGAGGCCAACTCCTTAGCCAGACTGAAATAATTTTTACAAGAGAGTTGGGTGTTTGGTGGAGGTCTGCTCTGCCTGGATCTCTCTCTCTCTCTCTCTCTCTCTCTCTCTGTGTGTGTGTGTATCCCCAGTTGCCGTCAGGGGTCAGGTGCTTCTGAGCAAACCACCTGAGGTGCTTGGAAACCCTAACCCCCACCCTGGGCCTATTAAGCTAATTGCTATGCCCCTTCTGCACCGTATGGTAATTTATGGAAATGACTTCACTGGCAGCTTGACTGGAATAATCAGGGACGGGGGAACTCTTTCTGCTAGGACCTCCCCAGGTCAGCAGGGCAGGGCAGGGAGCTCCGTGAATGTGTGAATGCACGCCTGCAGTGCTAATGCAGGTGAGGAGGTTGTTTTGAAAGGCCAAAAACGCTAAATTAAACCTGCCATGATTTTTGGAGAAGCGTGAGCAAGGCGATTCCCATTTTCCTGGTGGAGGTGGTGGAATCCGGTGACTCCGGGTCCTTTGGGGCGATGAATACATTTCATGTTTTACTGAGACTTGACAGGTCCTCTCAGAGATCCAGGACTCCTTGTTCAGCACCACGGACAGCTCCTTTGGAGCTAGGGCTGAAGCAGACGCACCGGCTCACAGATACAACCATGCCGTCAGCTTCATCTGGAAGAGAGTCCTCATGGGATCGTCCCAGAGCATGATGGGAAACTGGGTTTTCTTGGGTCTTGCTCCCACCTTCTGGCGTTCACGGAGTTCCTAGGCTAAAAACCAACAACAGCAAAAGTGTGAAGGGACTAGATTCGTTTCTTAAACCAGTTCACGGCCAGAGCTTGGTTTTGATGGCAATCTTCTCAACTCTACCGTTCTTTGTTCTTCTGTTCCCAGTCACTCTGGAAATGGGGGATGTCCCATTGGTGTCTGTGATCCCTGACAACCTCTCCCTCCACGCCAAGAACAATAGCCACGGACACCTGATCGCTCATCTCCAGGAGCTCCTCCATCACTGGGCCCTGTGGTCAGCGGTGAAGAGCAAATGGGTGATCGTTGGTAAGCCTTTGTTACCCCTTGGCCGGTTAAACCAACATGGTTAGTAAGCCTATATTACCCCTTGGCCGGTTAAACCAAGATGGTTGGTAAGCCTTTGTTACCCCTTGGCCGGTTAAACCAAGATGGTTGGTAAGCCGTTGTTCCTCCTTGGCCAGTTAAACCAAGATGGTTAGTAAGCCATTGTTCCTCCTTGGCCGGTTAAACCAAGATGGTTAGTAATCCTATGTTATTCCTTGGCCGGTTAAACCAACATGGTTAGTAAGCCTTTGTTACCCCTTGGCCGGTTAAACCAACATGGTTGGTAAGCCGTTGTTCCTCCTTGGCCAGTTAAACCAAGATGGTTAGTAAGCCATTGTTCCTCCTTGGCCGGTTAAACCAAGATGGTTAGTATGCCTATGTTACTCCTTGGCTGGTTAAACCAAGATGGTTGGTAAGCCGTTGTTCGTCCTTGGCCGGTTAAACCAAGATGGTTGGTAAGCCTTTGTTACTCCT
>JAHTLZ010004419.1:0-13173 GCA_023846285.1 Phrynocephalus versicolor
AAGAAGAAGAAGAAGAAGAAGAAGAAGAAGAAGAAGAAGAAGAAGAAACTGTTTGTGTTCTTATCAAAGCAGCTCCATTGGCTGCCAATCAGCTATCGGGCACAATTCAAGGTGCTGACCTTAACCTACAGAGCACAAAACAGCCTGGGTCCAAGCTACCTCTAAGATCATATCTCACAGTATGAACCAGCTCGGGTGTTAAGGTCATCTGGAGACACCTTTTTCTCCATCCAGCCACCTTCACAGGTGTGTCTCAGAAGAACCCATGAAAGGGCCTTCTCTGTTGCTGCTCCCAGACTTTGGAACTCCGTCTTACTGGAGGCCAGGATGGTCCCGTCTCTGCCATCTTTCCGGAAGCAGGCAAAGACCTTCCTCTTCAGGCAAGCTTTCGCTGAATGATGGACTTCCTACTATGTGACTTTATATGGATTACCATACATGATTGCATCGAATGACTGCATAAGAACAGAGCATTTTCCATGTTACTTTCCACCCCTCATAATGGATTTTTTTTCTTTCTGTGTGCTCTTTGTAGCTTTAATGTTACCCTTTAATGTTCTAAGATGCCTCTTTTAATTCCCTCTTCTTAACTTGACTATGTCTTAAAAGTTGTAGGCTGTGTATTGTCCCTCATTATTGTAAGCGACATTGAGTCCCTTTTCAAGGAGAAAGATGGGGTGAAAATATTCAAAATAAATAAATAAATAAAATATGGAATATATACCTGTAAATATGAGAAGACTTGCAGACTTGCGCTTGCATGATACTAATATTATGGCTATGCAGGAGCTTCTGGCATAATGAGACTCACAGGGTTGTTGGGGAGATGTGCACTACAACACAACATGTTGTAGTCTCTATGGTTGCTAAAGCTGTTTTTCTATCCCTGTGGTTTTCAGATAATACTTGTGTAGCTTCAGGAAAAAATATGTTGTGTGGGAAAAATCACCATCTCTCCCAAATTCATTTTTCTGAAAGGAAAAAAAAATCTATAAAGTGACAAAATGTTATTTATTTCACATTTAAATCATGTCTTGCTATGAGATTTCCCCCCCCATCTTTTTTACTTTTCCTTCCACCCACCACCAATCAATTTTTACCCAGATGTTTATCAATTCAGGCCAATATTTACTCCAGTTTATCATGTGGTTTTGGCAGGCTCGTGGGGCAATTTTGCAAAAATCTTTATAATTTAACTACTCTGTTGCTGTGACCTGTTTGTGCCTGCGAAAGAAACACTCTGGAAGCCCAGGTGGATTCGGTGGCCAGGGGTGCCTTCCTTCAGCTGCGGAAAATATACCAGCTCCGCCCCTACCTACACGAGCAGAGCCTCATGACAGTTATGCATGCACTGGTAACATCCCGTATTGATTACTGCAATGCGCTTTACGTGGGGCTGCCTTTGAAGACGGTCCGGCGATTGCAACTGGTTCAGAATCATGCGGCATGGCTGGTAAGCAATGGGGCCGCCAGAGATCACATCACACTGATTCTGTGTAACCTGCATTGGTTACCAGTTGCTGCCCGAACCCAATTCAAAGTGTTTGTTTTGACGGCTTAGGACCTAAATACCTGAAGGACCTCCTCCTTCCATATGAACTTACCCGGTAATTAAGATTGAGCCAGGGGACCCTTTTGAAAGAGCCATCCCTTAAGGAGTTGAGAGAGATGGCTTGTAGACATAGGCCCTTCTCGGCAGCTGCCCCCAAGCTATGGAATGCCCTCCCAAGTGAGATCCGCCTGGTGCCAACATTGATGATGACATTTTGGTGCCAGGTAAAAACCTTCCTATTCCAGAAGTTTTTTTAATTGATACAATATAGACTGTGGGTCCTCTGATGACAATTTTAGTGTAATGATTTTAGTGTAAGGTTTTTATTATTGCTTTGATTATTTATTGATATTCTTTTTTTAAACTGTTTTAATTCTTTTGATTGTAAACTGCCCAGAGACCTTTGGGTAGTGGGTGGCATATAAATTGGAAAAATAAATAAAATAAATAGATAAATAAATAAATAAGGCAATCCAAGAATGTGACCTTGGCTTGTATTGTAGAGTTCATTTCTTTCTCTGTGATCCCTCACAATGGAATTCCTCTCTCTCAAACCAAGGGTGCTGAAACAAAAGTCTTACTAATTAGTAGTCATTCCTCCCTGCATAATGTGACCTCATGACCATGCCTCTGCACCTGTAAAGACCTCGTCCAGAAGGAAGGAGGGTGCCGTAGAGGTGATTGGTGAGCCCTGTTCAATGGTTGTATACGCATGCATGAGCTCTGGCCTTCCTCCGCCATCGTTTCCATCACCCTCCCGCCTCCAGAGGGCGCCATTGCTGGACCTGAGAGCTTCTACTCTCTGAGGCTTTCCAAAGGACTTGAACCCTAATGTTCCAAGGCTGCTCATGAAAGGAGCCTTCAAAAGAGAGCAAAGGCTCTCCCTTGTCAAGTCTCATTTTAAGGCTCCTGCCAGAAACCCCTGTCAATGGACTTTCCCATGCAAGGATGTCAACAGCATGGCTTGCAAGCCTAGTACATGTTTTTTTTTTTCTGGCAGCCATTCAAATGGGACTTGTAGTCCCACCAGAGAGGAAGGTACGAATTACCCTTCATTTGCACAGTCTGGGAGTTGAGCACAGCTTGACGTTGGAACTGAATCAGCAAATCTCTGAAAATACTCACTCACCCCATAGTACCAGTATACTAGCATATTTTTTTAAAAAAAAAATTACTCAGAAGAACAGTAATTTTTTTTAAAAAAATTACTCAGAAGAACAGTAATTTTTAAAAAAAAATTACTCAGAAGAAGTAAAAAAGTTTAAAAAGAAAAAGAATATCTTGACTCATGGCAATAACTTGCAAATTGAAGGACGAAGCTTGATTCAGAAAGGGGCCATAACAAACAAACAAGGTCAGGTTTGCAAGAAGAATGAAAGAAAAGTTAAAACAGCAAAAGCCAAAACAGTTTCTCTCAGTTTGCATAGCTTGAGGAAACAAACATGGTGGATATCTTCTTCCTATCTTGTTCCAAAACCATATGCACCCTAAACAAAGGCGGCGAGCAATTTAAACGGGATAGAGACCGTGAAAATAACATACCAAAACATATTTAGTAATAGAACAAAGAAATGTCTGGACCAATGACATTGCAATTCCAGTAGATGAAGTATTTGGCTTCCAAAGTTGAAGCCAAATAATTGGAAAAATTAATAAACTACAGAGATCCGGCAACTGAAGCATCTTGCCTGTGGATGAAACACACTTCAGTGGTCCCCAGTCATTGTGGCTTATCAAAAATTTCACACAGTATTAAAAGCAGTTGCAGAGTTTAGAAATAACACCATCAGAGATACCAAAAAGAACAGTGTACATAACAGTGCCAATATTCCACACTTAGCTTTTGTGTTAAAACTTGTATCTGTTATATAATACCTGCCAATGTTTTTATAATTTGGATTGGCTGTTTGGATCTTGAAATCCTTCAACATCTTAACTTTGGTCATTTTCTGACACCTTTTCTACCTGATGTTCTCATAGGGTAGTGGTAGCTAACCTATGGCCCTCCAGATGTTTTGGACCACAACTCCCACAGTCTCTTGTCACTGGCAATCTAGGCTAAGAATTCTGGGAGTTGTGATCCAAAACATCTGGACTGCCGAAGGTTTGCCACCACTGTCATGGGTTTTTGAGGCTGGCAAGTGATTTTTTTTTCCGCATAATGACAAGTGCACTAATTTTGCTATTTGATCACATTTAATACTGTTGGACATTTGCTGTTGCTGCTGCTGCTGCTGCTGCAGCTGTTAGTTCGCCTCTTTCGTAAATAATCAAATAGAAATCAAAGGCAGTGAAAGAAGGTTGCTTGGCTCCCCCATATGAAAGGCTGGCTAGCACTTAAACAACAGTAACATTAAAGTCATTGCCCAAACCATACTGAATATTTAAGGAATATTAATGCATTTCTGAATGCCACTTTGTAGTCACATCTTTTATAAAAAAAAAAAGCTTTGAAAAATAAAGCCCTATATACAGTGAAGCTATAATGAATAAAAAGAAATAATGACAAATAATGATAAATAATATGAAAGTAAGTAACACAGCTGTAACCATAGTAACATGACCAAATGAATAATTCACCATAAGTAATATACTTGATGAGTCCTCAGCTTTTGCTCCCCTTTTGAAAAATGAATGCTAGCAGATTGCAATTCCCTCCGTCGAGTGAGGACACTTCGGGGGTGACCATGTGTTCGTTTTTGATGGGGTGTCAAAGGACCGGCCATTATTGGAAGAGTGTTCACAATAAAGATTTAGATGAGGAATAGGGGAACTAGTGCACCCTCTTTCCTCCCCCCTCTGTGCAATAGAGAGAGAGACCTAGATATGCTGATTATTTTGTGTAACACTGTCACAACAGAATCCCAGCACAATGGCATGATGCTGTATTTTGCTCACGCCTAGAAACAAACTGCTGCAGAACTCTTATCCTCTTCCACTTTCTTAATTCATCTTTACTCTGCCTCTTCATTCCATCTCTCTCTCTCTCTCTCTCTCTCTCTCTCTCTCTCTCTCTCTCTCTCAATAGTCTCAGAACTCTAACTGGGCTGCCTCCAATCCTCAAAGCCAGAGAAACGGACTGATGTTTCAAAAGTCATGAACCAATAGCTGTTCTCAGGGTGGCGTTACAGAGAGGTAGAATGAAGGAAATGGTGGCATTTACTCATTCCGTGTTAAGAAAATAGAATCATAGAACCGTAGAATCGTACAGTTGGAAGAGACCTCAAGGGCCATCCAGTCCAACCCCCTGCCATGCAGGAACCCCATCACAATATTTCCAACAGATGGCCATCCAGCCTCTGCTTAAAAACCTCCAAAAAAGGAGACTCCACCACCCTCCTTTGGGGCAGCTCTAACCATCAGGAAGTTCTTCCTAAGGTACAAATCGAATCTATTTTCCTGTACTTTGAAATCATTGTCCTCAGTCCTAGACTCTGAAGCCATGGAAAACAAACTAGTACCTTCTTCAATATGGCATCCTTTCAAATGTTTAAACATGGCTATCATATCCCTTCTCATCCTTCTTTTTAAGGCTAAACATTTCCAGCTCCCTAAGCCGTTTCTCGTATGACATTTCTTCCAGAAGATGTTTAGCGATCCTGGTCACCCTCTTCTCAACCCGTTCAAGGTTGTCAACATCCTTTTAAAATTGAGGAGTGCAGAACTGGACACAGGTGGGGTCTGATCAGAACAGAACAGAGTGGTGCCATCACCTCCCTTGATCTAGACTAGACATGGGCACGGCCATAAAAAATGACGTTTCAAGTTTTCGTTTGTCAGAACGGGTCCGTTTCGGGTCGTTTCCGTTTGTCGCGAAATTTTTCAAAAATTTGTTGTTTCGTCGTTTCGTTTGTCGTTTGTCATTTCCACCGTGATTTAGCACGATTTTACTTCCCAGAGCATAGAGGCGTCCCGCAATCAGGGCCGGCGCTAGGTGTTTTTGCACCCTAGGCGGTGGGTGGGTCGGAGGGGCAGGCGAGTGGGTGGGCGGCGACTGCGGGCGGGCAGTGGCGTGGGTGGATGGCGGCATGGGCGGACGGGTGAGTGGGCAGTTAGGATATCACTTAGGATAGAGGTTCTGTTCTTGGCTTGCATCCCAAATGTGTGTATGTGCAAGCAAACTGAAGTTGGGAAAATAGAAAATAAATGGTAGTATGTAATATATTTTTAAAATAAATCCACACCTCCCACTCCCAGTCGAACCTCCCCCTTGAACCAATATCAGAAAAAAATCCTCACAAACTGCCAGAGAAGAAATAAAGAATAAACTGCTCTTCCCTTCAGCAGACAAAGCTGCAGAGAATCAAATAAATTATTTTCTAAATTCAATTCCCTCCCTGCCTGCCTAACTTAAATCCTAAAGCCTCCAGCCTCCCTCCTCAATCTCGATCGGATCACACCAGCACCAGCAGCCAGCCCTCCTCCCTCAACCACATCCATACACCCGACTGCGATTTCTGGAAGGTGCCTCGGCTTTTTATGCCCTCCGAGACATCCAGAAGTGTCAGTCAAAAACCTGGCGATGCCATTGGTGGAATGGTTCAAAAAAATTGTATGGTCCCATCCCATGCCCAGCCCAAAAATAAAAATAAAATAAAATAAAATAAAATAAAATCAATACGACGTTTTATTGCTATAAAAAACCCACTGCTGCCACTATTAAAATTCAGGCATTTAAAATAAATAAATTTCACACGTTTCTGTGGTGATTCGGTGTGTTTTTTGACAACGATTTCAAAAGAAAAATTGCGGTCGCCATTTTGGATCCCCTCCCATCGCATGGCATGGCGAGACAACGAAGATGACCCCCCCCCCAGCCTGGTGCAAGCAGTCCAGGACAGGAGAAGGGGGGAAAGGCTGGCGACCCCCCAGAAACCACCCCTCTGGTAGGTGGCAAAGCCTCAGACAGGCATATTTTCGCCTGCTTTTTTGGCCAGGAGTCGGGGCTTTTTAAAAAAACTTTTAAAAACTTTTTCTGTGCTTCGTATTGCGCGATCGCCGCGATGCCACAAACGAAAACAAAAAACCGACCAAATTTTTCTTTTTTCGGTTCGAGTTTGAGTTCTGACGGCTTAATTATCGTTACCGTTTCCGTTACGTAATGGAAACGAAAAACAGAAACGAAAATGAAAATTTCTCCGAGTCGTGCCCATGTCTAATCTAGACACTATACTTCTGTTGATGCAACAATCACATTGGCTTTTTGGTTGCTGCGTCACACTGCTGACTCATGTTCAATCTGTGGTCCATCCAGACTCCCAGATCCCTTTTACATGTACTATTCCCCAGCCAGATGTCTCGCATCCTATATCTGTACAATTCATTTTTTCTGCCTAGATGCAAGACTCTACATTTCTCTCTATTGAAATTCATTCTGTTAGCTTTGACCAAGCACTTTAAACTGTCAAGGTCATTTTGGATTTTTATCCTATCTTCTAGGAAAATAGCTACCGCTCCTAATTTAGTGTCATCTGCAAATTTAATCAGCATACTCTCTATTATTTCATCCAAATCATTAAAATACATTAAGTAGCACAGGACCGAGAGCAGAACCCTGGGGAACCACACTAGTCACCTTTCTGCAGGATGAGAAAAAGACACTTATGACCACCCTTTGGGTACAATCAGTCAACCAACTACAAATCCACTTAACAGTAGTATTATCCATCCCACATTCTACTAACTTCTTTGCAAGTATATCATGGGGATCTGGAAGTTGAGTCATGGTAACTGGACTTCTTTTCTCACCTGAATGACTGAGAATCGTCACAGGTATATCATGGGGAACCTTATTGAAGGCTTTACTGAAATCAAGATAAGCTACATCCACAGTGTTCCCCTCATCCACCAGGCCTGTAACTCTATCAAAGAAATACAGTTGTCCCCTGCCATTTTGCGGTTCATATACTGAGGTCCCAGTGTATTGCGAGGCTGCAGTATATGAAATGCAACCCCCCCCCCCTGCGGCAGCAGCATGGACCCATTTGAGGCCTCCTGCACTTACCCCAGGCCTGGGGTGGCCTCAAATGTGCTTCCAGGGCCTGTCCGGGCCTCCAGAAGTGTTTTCCGGTGAACCAGAAGTGACTTCCAGAAAACTGAAAATGCGTTCTGGATAATCGGAAAACACTTTTGGGGTCTCCAATTGGCTCAGGAAGCCTGTTTGAGGCCGGTTTGGGGCAGAGCCAGGCCTCAGGTAAGTGTAGGAGACCCCAGGCAGGCCCCCTAGTCCCCACCTGACCCAGCATCTGCTTATCGTGGATTTTCTTCTATTGAGGGTCAGGTCAGGTCCCTAACCCCTGTGATAAGTGGGGGATTACTGTAGATCAAAATAATCTGGCAAGTGAGAAAAAACCCAATAAACTTGCAGCAGTGGAGGTAGGTATCCTATATCACATAGCAACCAACCAGCCAATCCCGGGAAACCTACAAGCAGGACATAAGGCCCCATGATTTGGTTCCTCAGTGACGGAACCTCAAAACAACACCTCATCATAATGCCCTGTGGCCCTTATAGCCTGTTGCAGCCCAGTCTGGTCCATAATATTACTAAAGTCCAGTAGGATGATTGTGGAAATCATGCAAGAAAAAAAAAGATTCTGTGGTATCCAAAGTACCAATGTTTTTGGAAGAACAAGTATGTCAGACCTTATGCTACCTCAAGGCAAATGTATGCTGTTACTTTATGGTGAGTTTCGCTTCCATCATTGATCACATCATTTCACTCTGATTCTCCACCTGCACAGTGCTCGGTAACAGAAATATATGAGAATAGTGCTCCCTTACTATTCTTTAGTTCTGGCATTTAACAGTCTGCAGTAGGATTAACAAACATCTTTTTATGTAAGAAAGGTAGGACAAGGATTATCAAGCAGTAAGTACTCAACATAACATTTTTGGCTCCAGAGAGATGCACGAAGGTCAACAGAGAGTGGTTACAAGCATTTGACAAGAATATATAACATCAGAGGATTTTTCCTCCTTTTAAATAATTTAACCTCTATTATGCTGTGCACTAGAGATGCTGCTAAGATGTGTCTGTCTTTTCTGGTCTGAGGTAAATGACTCCAAGGTAAATATAATGAGGTATATTTCTGATGCCTGTCACTGCTGTCCTCTACAAGCCCTGGCCCACCTCATGATGCAGTGGTTAAATGCCTGTACTGCAGGTAAAACTGTACTCACGACCTGGAGTTCAATTCCAGGTAGCAGGCTCAAGGTTGACTAAGCCCTCCCTCCTTCCAAGGTCAGTAAAATGAGTACCCAGCCTGCTGGAGGGCGCAATGTGTAGCCTGCATAATTAAACTGTAAACCATCCAGAGACGACTTGAAGTGGTATGGGGTGGTATATGAGCAGAACACTTTGCTTTGAATCTTCTAAAGCTGGACTCAGCTAATGCATATTATCAGAAAAGGAACAAACACTACTTATGAAAAATAAAGGGGAAGTAACGGCTCGGTTGAACTACAATCTATTTATTGTATTTAAATTATTTTTAACCCACCCTTTTCCTTATGCACTAGAAATTATGCACTTAAGCAGCTGACTGGCTGCTACCTTCACGCGATCAGGGATGCTAGAAGATCTTATGTCTCCCTGAGAATTGGCGAGGCCTCGAGCCGCCAGGCGGAGTTGTTCCGGGTGGTTTGGGACCTTGCCAATCCCAGTCAGCTAAGGCCTCCTCCTAGTGATTTCACTAGTGAGCAAGTCGCAGCCCACTTTAGATCCAAAATAGAGGCTATCTGTTCCGACTTGCCCCCCAGTTGCTCTAGTCCACCCTCTGAGATCTCTGCAGCCTCCCCCCCCCCCCCCCCGTTCTCCCCTCTTGGATGAGTTTGGGCCGGTGTCTCCGGCGGAGGCCTCCAGAGCCATGGCTTGTTGCTGGCTGGCAGCCACTCCCTTTGACCCTTGCCCGGCCTGGCTCATTAAATCTGCCGAAGGGAACATGCCTGAGTGGGTTTCCGCTATTGCCACGGCCTCTTTTAGGGAGGGATGCTTCCCTGCCCGTCTAAAGGAGACCGTGGTGAAACCCACTCTTAAAAAACCTGGCATGGCATCGGACGATTTATCCAGCTATCGTCCGATTGCCATTGTTCCCTTCCTGGGCAAGGTTGTCGACAGGGTGGCTGCTGTCAGGCTTCAGTAATTTCTGGAGGTAAATCGTATCCTGGACCCCTTCCAGTCTGGATTCAGACCTCTTCGCGGAACCGAGTAACATGAACATGCTCCTCCAGTCCCAGGTGCTGCCCCTTGCACCAAACCATGTAACGTGGGCACACTCTTCCAGAAGGAACACCCATACCTTTGATGCTCCCGGCTGCTAGGTACACCCCAGGGTGTCCACCCCATCAGTGTCCTGTGCCTCCACTCCCATTACGTGCTCCAGGGGCCGTCCACCCCCATAGGTGGCCAAGTCATAAATCATTTTCACCAGGTCATAAATCATTGTCACCCATTTATCAATCTTGGCCAAACGGAGGGGTTGTTTTCCTCGCAGCCTCCTTTTTAACTCCTCTGGTACAGCTCCTTGGAATGCGCTGTGCACCAATGGGGCTGCCCCTTCCTGGTGCTCATTTCCATATCCGGGTGCACCCCTTCCACCCCCACATTTCCCTCGCAGACCCCTGGCTCCCTTGCTTCTCACGTGGAGATCACAATCATTCCTTTGTTCAGGGATCCGCTCCGGCAACAATCATCGGGCTGATGAATCAGGCCCTCTCCCTTCTAGTAACCACAATGGGCAATGGAATGCCGAATGTGAATTTGTCTCAGAGGAAGGAACCTTAGTGTTTAACCAGTGTACTTTGACACAGCGTGTCTCCTCCATAGATGGGATTTTGTTAGTGACTTGTTGACTTAAATGGTCTGTTACTCAAACCTAGCAATCGAGTTAGAACGGCTGATGTTTTTCACTGCTGCAAAGAGAAAGAGTAAAATGCCAAGCGGTTTGTTGTTGTCTTAAACAGTGCTCCTTAAGGGAAGCACTCATTATGGAAGCAAAAAAACAAAAAAGCACTCAGATATATCTGTCAATACCAATGGCACTATGCTAGATTGTTATTGATCCAATGCTACTGCCACTTTTGTAGGGCAAGCATGTTTCCGAGAAGCATTGAAGCTCACTCGACCGACGTTGAACTGTCAAGACTGTCTTTTGGTCTTGATTAGAGACGGGCACAAAATGAGCCACAAACCAACCAATCCCCCCCCACACACACACACACAACAAACTGGGCAAGATTGTGCTTCATTTCCTGACCCAGTTTGGAGAACCCATTTTGCCAAAGCAAAATCAAATGCCCAGCTTCTTTCTCTTTGGTGTTTTGTTTGCTTTGCCCCCCTACCCACTGCCACAGTCTCATCCGCCTACCTGCTCCTCCTGCCACCGCCACCGCCTCCACCACCACTGGTACCATCCTCAGAGGCAGCCGGACCAGTTTCCCTACCAAGAGCCTGGCATTGTTCTGTGCATGAGCCCGCCTATCAGCTGGGCAGCAGGCACGTGATTAGAGGTAGCACCTGGACCCTGAAAGTTGGGCCATAGCTTCTGAGTATGTGCTCACCACCCAGTGGATAGGAGGGTGCATATGCAAACGTAGTGCCCGGCTTCCCTGCCAGGAGGTGGCTCATCTCTAGTCTTGATTTGAAGCAAACTCTCTTCCCCTACATGGGCAGCCTGGACCTGCTAGAGCAAACCAGCTTGCTTGATGAAACCAAACTATGGATCTAGGCATGCCTCGAGCCAACTACAGATCACAACTGAGGAGGCTCATGTTGTTTCTTGATTCTTACTACTGGTTGCCAGTGGCATAGGATGCCCACTTTCTGCCCCGTCAGATTTTTGGCTCTTGTTCAGGGGTGACCACATGGGGTAGGCAGCCTTTTCAATCAGAAAGGTTCCACAGGCTTACAAGCTCCTCTCTGGGTCAAACTACACATTACACATAGCCCATCATGAGAAGAAAGCTGGAAGAAGCTGATTGCTACAGCAAAAGCTTTTTATAGTTCTTGTAATTCAGGAATTGCGTTTTGTTCCGTGATTGCTCATCAGGAGGTAAACACAGGCTTCCTTTGCAAGAAAGGTTGTTCAAGCATGAAGATCTTGAACAATCACGTCTCTGGAACATGATTTTAGCTTCTATTGAGAAGTTGTCTGTAACCTGCAGATTCACACACACACACACACACACACACACACACACACACAAAGCTTATTAGCAAATGCTATCACTTCATTATCCATGGTCTTGTCTATTCATTCTCATTCTCTCTCTCTTGTTCTTTCATTCAAACTCATACGCAGAGAAGCAACCTACAGACACACACACTTCACATGTACATACAGAACTCTTCCATTGATGCACAAGCTGCATGCAAAGCCTGTGCTTCTACTATGGGTTTAAGACCTTTCATCATATGAAATCTATTCAGCTCTTTTCAATAGAGTAAAATAAGAGAAAGCCAGGTAAATGGTTTGAAATAAAGTTTTAGAGAAGGCATATGAATTCCATCCCTACCCCCAACAAGTGCCAGAGATGTATAATAATGAAATCCTTTCATTCCTCCCATATAAAGGTATGTCTACTTCCAGTTTGTAAGAATACAGTAATAGCAAAATTCGTCATTTTAATGTTAATGGTACTGGTGGTGTTTTCACTTTTTGCTGTTCATTTGAATAAAAGATAAAAGTGGGCATGGGAATGATACTGGCCTGCTGCTTTTCTTTCACTTTCAAATCACACATGGTTTCACTGTCCACCAGTGTCAAAAGTCAGAGGATTACAAAATCATGAAATAAAGAATGGGGTGATCAATCTTCCTTCCTTCCTTCCTTCCTTCCTTCCTTCCTTCCTTCGCTTTTAATGTACCACTTCTGACCTCATTGTGAAATATCATCAACAGCTAGATTCACACAAAGGCAAGCCACACATGCACATGGCATTTGCCGTTTATTTCAATAGAAAAGTGGCATATTTAGTAGCTTCATTAGTGGGAGAGCCCTTGACCAACTTAAGAAAAAGCAGTAAGAAATTGATTGACCTAAATTCTTGGTCAAATGGACACACACATATGCTCCTTTCTTCTACATACATGAGCAGAAGGCAGCAGTGGATTTTTTTCTATTTGTCACACTGAGTAGTGACTATAGATTGAAATAAGTGAACTGCACGCATATTGGTTTAGCATCTGCTGGAATTTTGTATGGCTGCTGTCACCCCCGATCAGCCCAGAGATAGTTAAAGAGCACAACTTTGCATTGCTTAGCAACTGAAACCCACTTAACCTCTTCATCTCAACAAAAGTTGCCAGAATCAATATGGGAGATTTTATATATACTGTGTATGTGTGTGTGAGGGTGGTGGTGGAGGGAGATTCCGGAAGATGTTTTGCCTTCCATAGAAATGTTTCCATTTGGCTATGCTTCTCCGAAACCCTCCTGCATTTCCTTCCTATCCTTCTTCCATATTGGCTTGGAAGATGAATAGGACGTGTATGGAAATTACTTAAAACAGGGCTTTCTTCCTCCTCTACCCAGAACTACTATCTGGAGGAGTTAATTACCCTTAATTGCTTCTAAGCGGGTCCTTTATTGATCATCCAGGCCTATTATATTTGATTATTA
>JAHTLZ010004419.1:17673-32578 GCA_023846285.1 Phrynocephalus versicolor
GGGCGGTAATTATTTGGGTCCTCTTTTTTCCCCTTTTTGAAGATGGGTACAACATTAGCCCTCCTCCAGTCGATGGGGACTTCCCCTGTTCTCCAGGACTTCTCAAAGATTATTGCCAATGGCTCTGAAATTACTTCTGCCAGTTCTTTTAATATCCTTGGGTGTAACTCATCTGGTCCAGGAAACTTAAATTCATTTAATGTTTCCAGATGTTCCTGTACTATCTCCCTACCTATTCTATGTTGCAATTCCCGTCCTGCCTCATCTACTCTTTGTCCCAGCGGATCTCCTTCTTCCTTTTGGGAGAAGACAGAGGCAAAAAAAGTGTTGAGTAGTTCTGCCTTTTCCTTGTCTCCCGTTAGTAACTGATTATCATTGCCACGCAGAGAGCCTATCGCTTCCTTATTTTTCCTTTTGCTGCGGACATAACTAAAGAAACCATTTTTATTATCTTTAATGTCTCTGGCTAGTTTAAGTTCGTTTTGCGCCTTCGCTTTTTTTACCATTCCCCTGCATATATTAGCTGTTTGTTTATATTCCTCTTTGGTGCATTTCCCATTTTTCCATTCCTTGTACTTGTTTTTCTTTATAGTCAGCTGAGTTGAAAGTTCTTTAGTAAACCATTGTGGTTTCTTTAGACCTCTCCTATTTTTTTTCTTGTTGGAACAGTTTTAAATTGTGCCTTTAATATCTCGGTTTTAAGGAACTCCCATCCATCTTGGACTCCCTTCTTTTTTAGTGTTTCAGTCCATGGAATCACAGCCAATAATTCCCTAAGTTTACAAAAATTGGCTTTCTTAAAGTCCAGGATTCTTGTCTGACTATGCTTAGCTTCACCTTCCAACTGTATAACAAATTCCAAGAGGGCATGGTCACTTTTACCTAACGTTCCTACCACTTCGACCCCATTTACAAGGTCCTCCTTATTGGTTAAGACCAGATCTAAAATGGTTTTGCCTCTGGTTGCCTCCTCTACCTTCTGGACCATGAAATTGTCTGCAAGGGCAGTAAGGAATTTGTTAGACCTTGCATTCCTAGCTGAGTAGGACTGCCAGCATATATCAGGATAGTTAAAATTGCCCATTACTACTACATCTCTCCCTTTTGACTGTGTGGCCATCTGCTCACAGAAGGCATCATCACACTCCTCTGGCTGGTTTGGGGGTCTATAATATACTCCTACAGTGACATCCCTCCTGTTTTTTACACCCCTGATTTTAACCCAAATGCTCTCAACCTGCTTCTCCTGCTGTTTATTTTGTATTACTTCAGCAGTGTAAATGTCCTTAATATATAAAGCTACACCTCCTCCTTTCTTAGTCGGCCTGTTCTTTTGAAACAAGTTATACCCACCAATGGCCACATTCCAATCATACGTCTCATCCCACCATGTTTCAGTGATGCCAATTATGTCATATTTATTTTGGTGTATTAGGAGTTCCAGCTCTTCTTGTTTGTTCCCCATGCTCTGTGCATTGGTGTAGAGACATTTTAGGCTGCGAGCACTTCTAACCTGTCCTTTGCTTACCCTGCTTTTCCTCTCGCTGGTGGTCTGCCCTACTTTTTGTCCTGCTCCTATTTCAACATTTGGGCTAGTCACCACAACCCCTTCTGAATCTCTCCCGTTAAGAGAATTTTCTCCCTCCCCCTGCAAACTCAGTTTAAAGCTCTCCTTATTAAATCTGCAATCCTCTTTGCAAAAATATTCCTACCAACAGTGGTGAGGTGCACCCCATCCCGGCCCAATATCCTGTCTGTATGAAAAAGCAAACCATGGTCCAAGAATCCGAATCGTTCCTGCCGGCACCATCTGCGAAGCCAATTGTTTACCTCCACTATTAATCTTTCCCTTCGTGGACCACGTCCTTCTACAGGGAGGAGAGATGATATTACCACCTGTCCACCCATGTCCTTCAGCTTCCTACCCATTTCTTTGTACGCTTCTACCCATTTTGTTAGGAAGCGAAACAAAAAATGAAAAATGAAATATAAAAAATCATTTCATGCCCATCTCTAACCACGAGCTGACTTTCGGTCGCTCAGAGGAGCTTAGCAGACTATTTGTGCACCTTAGTGGGCCAACTGTGTACTTAAACATACGATAATGCTTTGTAAAACAGAAAGATTGTGGTTCCATTATTTTAAAAGGCATATGGAATGTTCAGTGAAGGTAGTTTTATTCCTTGCCTTTTTGGATCAATAGGTGAGATTTCACCAGCATCAGTGCTGTTGTCAATGTGTATGTATGCATTTAAACATACATGCACACACACACCCCATCTGAACTCGCTTTGTGTGTGTGTGTGTGTGTGTGTGTGTGTGAATCTTTCCAATCTATAAGAAGAGTGAGAAAACAACCGTCCACCCCATACTCTTAATTCTGGTAGCATTAATGATACAATACCTATAAAGCCAAGATAAATCATATCATCATTCAAATCAGACCATTTGCTAATTTATCTGCTTTTCAAGAACGGGCTAGAAGAACCATTGATCTGAATTCTGGATGATGTTTACACACCACTTACCGAAGTGAGGAAATGTAGCTTGAAAATGTGCAAAATATGTGTCATTCAAAGGTGCCAACAACAGCGAGTAGAATAATCACTACAGCAGGCTGTGAACAGAGAGTACAGGACACCAGCAGACTTAATAATTAATTCATGGTGCCTAGTTAAGTGCACAAATATAATTGAAAAATTGAAAGTTAACAATGTTGATCCATGTACAGGCCACTCTGGTCTCTGTTTCTTCGACATGGTGTGTCAGTATTATAGGAATAAGAGCTCCCTCTCTTTGTGTGGCAGACAATAACTTGCTTTAAGTGTTAGTAGGACTCTTCTGTTATGTCGTGAGTTTAGGATGTGCCTGCTGTATCACAGAGAAGGAGATGAAATGACTGCCTGGTGGTACAGTGGTTAAATGCCTGCACTTCAGCTAAAACTGTGCTGACGACCTGGGGTTCCAGCCCAGGTAGCAGGCTCAAGGTTCACTCAGCCTTCCATCCTTCCGAGGTCGGTAAAATGAGCACCTAGCTTGCTGGGAGGTGGGGTGGGGTGGGGACTATGTGTAGCCTGCATAATTAAACTGGCAAACCGCCCAGAGAGTGCTTGAAGTGCTATGGAGCGGTACATCAGCAGAACGCTTTGCTTTGCTTTTTGCCATTGTCCCTGCAGGGTATTCTGGGAGTCAAACTGTTTTTGCCTCAACCTATGCTACAAGGTCTTGGTAAAGCCAGGTTCATGTTATCCATTCTGCCGTGAACGTTCATGGATTTGCTCCGGCATACATCTTAGCTCAGAATCACTGTCCTGGTGGATGAGCCATTTTTCAGGAGTGAGTTTCTCTTCTTATCTATCTTCCATGTTTAGGCTTTTATAGAAGCCCATTGTCAACAGGACTGCTGTTTGTTCTCTGAGATGGCTCTAAAAACAATAAGTAGCTCATCAGGAAAAAAAAACTTGTACTATGAAAAAGAAATTTGGAAAATTCTTGGGAGAGAACTACTGTAGAGAGGAAGGCAAAGACACAATGGCTTAAATCCGGATACTTGGCGTATTAGGTTGCAACTAGTGAGTCAACCCCTATAAGTTCCACTGATTCAAATGGACCCACTCTAGTTGTGATTTACTGCACTACAGTAAGTTGCAACCAGTTGTATTCTGTTACAGTGGTTCTCAAACTTAGGTCCCTAGATGTTCTTGGATTACAGTTCCCAGAAATCCTGGCTAGCAGAGCTAGTGGTGAAGGCTCCTAGGTATTTTAGTTCAAGAGTCCTTGGGGATCCAAGGTTGGGAACCACTGCTATAGTCACAACAATGAATGTTTTTCAGTTAGCTCCCTTTGGCTGCTTTTACACAACCCCTAAAATCCGCTGCAAAATGCTCACAGATGCGGAGCATAAAATTGTGTTCCCACCAGCAGTGGACCTTAAAAAAAAATAAAGTACAACCACGCCCACTTAAGCACACCCCAGCGCATTTTACAAGTAACTGGTCTGGAGGAGGTAAAATCCTTGGTGCTGTTTTAAAGCATTGCATGCCTGTCCCTTTTTTGTTTGTTTTTGTTGGGTTCCCCCCCCCCTTTTAACAGACAGGAATCCTAACGGGCTGGAACAATTAGATGCTGCCGACGGCAGGCGGAGGTGAGCCTGCATTTCTCTCTCTCTCCCCTCACCGCAGACAGAAGCAATAGAGTGCGGGAGGTAGGGACACAGGAAGCAGAACAAAAACCACGTTGGGGGGGGGGGAATCTGCATTTAAGTTGCCAGCGGATTTTAGGAGTCATCTAAAAGCAGCCTTTGATATTGCAATATAAATTTGTGGCCGCATGATACACAACTCATTTACCTGGTAAGCAGGCTAACTGTGAATCACTTCTTGATTGGCCAGAGGCTTCTACTTTTTTTATTGTTGACCTTTTTAAATAAACAAAGCTGTGTTGCTGTGTGTAAGACTGATCTTATCACAATGTGTTTTTTTTGAACTACTGTTACATTGCATGCCCTTCTAAAATGCATTTACTATTTAATTTCCATTCTGTTGTGTCAAGCCCCGCACACAGAGCACACACACAAACAGGGTTCAGTTCTTTGCCAAGATCTTTAGTGGAAGCCAGGCAAGTTCAAGTCCGTTGCTAACAATCAAGTGCCAGATAAATGACAGAATCCAACTCCCAGCAATTAACAGTCCAAGTCAAACCCAGAATATCTCACGGAAACCAGACGCCAAACCCAAGGGAACAGAACAAGCCGTGGTCCAGGAAGCCAGTCCAAAATCAGGAAACAAAGCCAAGGTCACAGACAGGAACATGGTTGCAAGTTCAAATGATGTATTGCTTCCACAGAGAGCTCAAGGTGAGCTTACCAGCTTTATCTCAAAACAGGGAACAAACCCTTAATTCTGGAAAGGCTCCTGCTAGTACTCAGGGCTTCCCGACCTGATTCCCCGTCTAGCATCAAAGACCCTTTCCCTAGCTCTCCTGGTAGCACGTCTTTGCAGAATCCTGCTCATAGCCCTTCTAGGGGGAGAAGGTGTGTTTTCAGCTGAGTCATCAGACCCAGCTGCCTGCTGACTTCAGCTGCAAGGCTCCTCCAGCAGCTCTTCACCATTTAACCCCTCAGAGTCAGGTTCTGTGACAGGCAGGGTCCTGGCATGTTGCATTTGCATTAAACTGTCTCAACAAGAAACTGTAGGTGTTTATTGAGTTGCAAGGAAATGACTTGGACAGTTACTCTCCTCCCGGGAGAAAGTTCGTTGTGTGGTGATGTTGGTTGCAGTCACGTGGTCTTCTTGCGGTTCTGTCCCTGTTCCCGTGTACGCACGGGCGTGATGGATGATACTGGCATGAATGTTACCCCAAATCCTCATTCTGTGATGAGATGTGAAATTCCATGCCTTTGTTCTCCTTTTTTTTTCAGCCCGACCTTCCGTTTTTCGATGTTTTGATTCTCTGAAGCCTTGCCTTCAATGCGTTACGGAGCTGAGTTTGAGGCATTTGTCTTTTAATCTCTCTGCACTGCATTGCTGACTCCATAGGGAATGTACCGGCAAATGGCATTCGTCCCACAATGGACGTGCGGTTAGATTTCTTCATATCAGTCTCCAGTGGGACCGTGAACAGCGATGAGATGGACATGAAGTATCAGCCTTGTGGTGACCCCAAAACACCTTGGGATGCACATCCTGGAATAAATGCCACGTGACCTCAAAGCATGACAGGAACACAATTAAAAGTTGCCTTAACTAGAGGGGGAAATTTCTTTGGTGTGACCACAGCCTTAATATGCTAAGCATCAGGATTTCAGTGTAAGACACCTGTGTTTGTCTAAAAACAGCCAAAGTAATTGCTGAATCATGAGCTAGGAAACAAAAATTTGCACTTTCTCTACATAGGTACTGTACATAAACCTCCTAGTGCTAATCAGCTTAACTTTGTGCACACACAAGCAAAATGCAAACGTACATGTCGAATACTGGGTGGCAGTAAAGCTTCTGCATCGTGTGGACATGTCATTGGGGCCACACAATTTACTTTAGTGGGATCTCAAAGGCTGTTGTGAATTGACTCTTATTCTCATGTGGACAGACACCGTGTTGACGGTGCGATGCGCTGTCCCTCTGAAATGTGGGAAGCAGCAGTGTCTATTTTGGTTGTAGACTTAGGTTTATAAATTTTTCATGACATGCAGTCACTGGTTTTCTAGGATTCCTTCTTTATAGTTTCATTTTCTTTTTCTAGTACAGGCCCGTGGCGCAGTGGTTAAATGCCTCTACTGCAGGTAAAACTGTGCTCACGACCCGGGGTTCAATCCCAGGTAGCCGGCACAGGGTTGACTCAGCCTTCTATCCTTCTGAGGTCAGTAAAATGAGTACCCAGCTTGCGGGGGAGGGGGGGCAATGTGTAGCCTGCATATGGTAATTAAACTGTAAACCACCCAGAGACTACTTGAAGTGGTATGGGGTGGTATATAAGCAGAACAGCTTGCTTTTTACAGCCACGTATTTCTAGATAATCAGATAATTGTTTTTGTTGCCTTCTGTGTACCATAAAACCTCAGAGGGTGGATCTGAATATACTTTATTTATCCAGTCTCTTGAATTAATCCAGACTTATTTTTTTTTTCTGATCATGGATCAATTAGCAGTGCCGGAGCAACCTGCGATCCAGAACAAACATTGTGCTGTGGACAAAAAGCCTTGTTAAATGCAACATGCATTTATTTAGCAGGGGGTGACCGGCAAATTATATCCCAAATCTGCCCCTTGAATGTAGCCCTTCCATTTTCTGTGTCCTGATGGCCAGCTAGCAGGTTGGCATGGTCTATGTTTACTTGTTAGAAGACTGAAGGCCAAAGCCATTGCTCAGGAAAAAAAGTTTATTAAAAAGGTGCTCCATACCATATATACTCAAGTATAAGTCGGCCCGAATATAAGTCGAGGCCCCTAATTTAACCCCAAAAACTGGGGAAACGTATTGACTCAGGTAAAAGTCTAGGGTGGGAAATACAGCAGGGCCTGGCAGTTCCTCCTTTGTGAGCTGGGGGAGCACTGTGTGATGTCTAAAATGACTTGCCTCAGTGGCTAAAAGTCATATTAAACATTGTACTCCACTCCCCCGTGATGCAGGGGGGGGGGTTCAGGAGAACCGGTGTGCAATGTTTAAAATGACCTTTAGCCACCGAACCAAGCACTTACCTCAGTGACTAAAAGTATTGACCCCAATATAAGTCGAGGGCCCCCTTTTCCAGCCCAAAATTAGGGCTGAAAAACTAAACTTATATTCGAGTATATACAGTAATGTATATGCACTTCTCTGAACATGACCTTTGCCCCTTGAATCCACCAACATCCCTCAGATACTTCATATACAAAGGAGCCCCACCTGACCCTTTTTGCTGTTGATTCTTTATGAAGCAAAATCAGGTTACAAACTTGAGGTGTGCAAAATTCTATTCGGAAATTTTAAGGAATCATCCGAGAACTAACGGCGCCTTGGAGGTGACCTGATTGAAGTTTATAAAATCATGTACAGTGTGGACAAAGTAGATAACGAAAAGCTGTTTTCCCTATCGCACAACACTAGAATTAGGGAGCCCATGAAACCTTTGAGTGCTAGATCTCAAACAAATAAGAGAAAGCACTTTTTCACCCAGAGGATCACCGGTCTGTGTAACTCCCTGCCAGAAGAAGTGGCGACAGCTGTCAGCCTTCACAGCTTTAAGAAAGGATTGGACAAATTCATGGAGAACAAGCATATCGGTGGCTATCATCATGGATCCCTAAGGACAACCTCCGGGTTGGAGAGATAGGCAGGATAACTCTCAATGCCATTTGCAGAGAATCTTAAGCAGGTGAAGATATCCACTTGGGAATACCCTGGAGCAAATGGTGAGACACTGTGCACATTCATGGAGAAATATCATGAGCCACTAGAGATTGATACAAAACCACAAATGTACTGAGAAATTCGTTCAACATCTCCAGTTTGTTGCCTTGATTTGGTTCGGGTTCGTCCAAACCAGAGAACCCAAACTTTCCCTGAAGTAATGAATTTTGGGGCAATTTATGAACTTCTCAGTTCATCGCTCCCCTCAAAATCCCCCCTTCCACTCCCCTGCCCCTACTCACTGCCCCACTTAATCCTACCTTCCACGACCAACACCTTTGTTTTGTTTTGTTTTGTTTTCTTTTCTTTTCTTTTGTTTTGTTTTGCTAGAAGACAGCTCCTCACTGGGTCCCTGTGTGGCTCCACTTGAGCACTGGTAGCCAGAGAGATCCCAGTCTCTAGCAAAGAAGGAGGAGGAGAAGGCAATGATGGGGGTTGCAATGGCAGCAGGATCATGTAGGTGCTCCCTAGGGCAGGGGGAAGGGGGTAGATTGTAAGGAAGGAGGGAACTGTGCTTTTTTTAAAAACAGCCATGTGGCTCTCTTAAAACAACAACAACTCATCAAACCGATAAACTAATTTGCTGGATCATTAGTTCAGGGTGGGGGTTCTTGCTTTATGGTTCATCCCCATCTCTATTGGATATGCTCATGATATGCCATCAGTCGGAGGTTCTATGGGTGCCATAAGGTGCCATGCGTACCCCTGTGGTAAGAATTATGGACACCGTTGTGACTAGAGATGGGCACAAAATAAGCGATTTTTCGTTTTTGTTTTCATTTTTTCGTTTTGTTATGTAATGAAACGAAAAATGAATTTTGACTCCAAAATGAAACGAAACGACCCAAAACACGAAAAAAAATTTGTCGACCGCTTCGTTTTTGTTACGGCACATACATTGAATTGTGCTAAATGGTAACAAAACAGCAATTTTTCATTTTCGTTTTTGTTTTTTCGGGTCATTACGTAATGAAACGAAAACAAATTTTTTTGCAAAAAACCTCACAAAAGCAGAAATGAACCGAAACGGACCCCTAAACGACCAAACGACAAACGAAACACCATTTTTTTGAGTCGTGCCCATCTCTAGTTGTGACTTTGTGACTTGGGTTGAACTATTTCACCATGGTGGAAGAAACAAGGCTAGCATACTGGCTGTATGAAAAAGCTTTCGTGTGTGCAAGGAACCACGGTATTTAACTGTAAAATACTTTGAAAGTGACTCATTTCAACCCTCTCCCATCCAATATTATTGGTTTTTTCTGAGTACTTCACATTATTTTAGGCAAAGAGGCATGCGAAATAGTGTGTGGGGGGTGATTTCCCTTTCTCAAGGGCTGAAAACATAACTTTTATCCTTTCATGGAATATGAGCAGCCTGATTCTGATTTGCTCTTCAGTAAGAAAGGAATTGGATGCCTCTCATCTTAATTCAAGCACATTTCACACCTGGGCAGGAGATGGAGAGGAAATGCATTCTTCATTTTATCTCTGCTAGAGAGCTTCTGCTCTCTGATTTGGATTATTTTTTTTAAAGCTTGCAAAATCCATGGATAGACTCTATTTTTTTTTGCATAGCAAAATCTGCGGAACCAAAATATAATCTTCCAATTTATAGGAACTGCCAGGTCAGCTACAACTCTTGCTGTCTTCTCCAGTTTCTGCATTGCAACAAATATAATCTTTCATGCTGCATTAGACTTTAGCAAGCAGGTGAGTAGCATAAGTCTTCGTTCCTCCCTTGCCTGCGCCTGGATTTTATTATGTACTTTAGGTGGACTTACTCATCTTAGGGCAAAAGGTACTACATGAGCTTTTAAGTCGAGGTGACGTCCCGTTGCCATTTGGAGTCAGACAAGTTTTATCCTGCATTCGTGAACTCTGCCCTTGCTTTAAATTAAAAGGTGTTTGTCTTCCTTTCCATAGTCTTGTTGACATTATCTGAATAAGAGAAACATAAGGGTTAGGCATAGAGGCTTTATTGATGAACTGGGATTGTGCCATTGTGTATGTGTGTGTGTGTGTGTGTGTGTGTGTGTGTGTGTGTGTGTGTGTGTGCCGGCTCATCCTTCCCTGTTTAGTGTAAAGAATGTGGGTTGCATAAGAATGGGTGAAAAAAATTGATTTCATCAAGTTTCCCCCTGGAGTGGATTTATTCAAGCTACGTCTCTTAGACTGGAACACAGAACCAGACAAACATTTTGGCGGTCAGAATTCTAACTTGTAATGTGTTCTGCTAAGCAACACACAAACCTTTGAACAAAATAGAAAGCAAAACCGCACAATTCTCCAAGGCTCACAGTCGCACTTTAGTCAATGGGATACAAACATCGGTGCATTTGGGGTGGAAAAAAATAACCCCCAGATGCTGGGCAGAGCCCGAACGTAACTGGAGCCACAATAGGATGAGGTTCAGGGTGGGAACTGGAGAACCAACCATAGCTTTCAGCTTGAGAGATCTGCATCTCCCTCTAACCCTTAGTAACTTAGGAGGGAGCCCGGGAGATGTGTCTAGTGCATGAGGCCTATATTTATAGAAAAGCAGTAAATTATGTCTAGGATCTCTGCTGTGCTGGGGAAGAATATTTAATGTATAAATGTACCTTTAGACAGAGAGAGTGCAATTAAGTCCTGCTGTGCAACTTTTTGTAAATGGAAGGGTTTCATCCGAAATATGAATCTGGCCGAGGGGTTGGTGTGTTTATGCTGGACGTAGACATATAGAACATGTCTATTATTCTTTTCTTTTTCCGAGATAATGATTTATTTAAACTGCACCATTGGGAGAGATATTGGCCTTTGTTAGGAATGAAATGACATAACCTGGAAGTTCTGCTCCCCTACCCCCACCCCCCGCCACTGCACTTCAGTCCTTATTGATAGCTTCAGCTGAACAGATTGAAGTGAAAATGCAAAGATAGCCCTTCAAGTCATTTCTTGTGTTATTTCAGCCATGGCAACATCAGAACCTGCTCAGATTGTTTCCAATGTTGCCTTTTAAAATTGAATTTCAATTTTCTACTCTGTTTGAGAGCACCTGTGCACAGAGATATAAGATTCCCTTCCCTCAACCTCTCTGCCTTTGAAAACAAATGACATTTTATATATTTTAAATGAACTGTTTTCTGGTGTTCAGTATACAGGAGCTAGCTGGCTGGCTCCTGTTGTGTAAGAGCACATATCTCCCCATCATGAAGAATGCAAGCAGCAATGCAAACAACAAAACTTAGACGGAAAACTCTACCATTTGCTAACGAGACCATTTACTAATTAATGTTTTTTCTTAGTTTTTTTTTTAAAATGTATGATCATTATCTTTTGGCTTGATGTATTCAATGTAACTTCTTATACTATACCCCTTTACCCCCTTTCCCCTCTTTTTCCCTCCCTCTTCCCCCTAAAATCAATAAAACTCTTTAATAGAGAAAAAAAATATATTAGCCGCCATCTACGCTGCTTTTTATTTTTATTTACTTTTAAAAAAAATATCCTTTTGCTTCTTATTCTGATTTTGTTGTTTACTGCTGTATTATAATTGTTGTGGACTGCCTGGAGTTCCATTTGAAGATGGGCGGTATAGAAATAAATAAATAAATAAATAAATAAATAAATAAATAAATAAATAAACAAATAAGTCATCTCACCAAGATGATGGATGTAGTGGGGACTAGCATGAGATGGTATAAATCAGGCACATCCAAACTTCGGCTCTCCAGACCACAACTCCCAGAATTCCAAGCCTGTATTTCCAATGGCTAAGAACTATGGGAGTTTTGGCCCAAAACATCTGGCGGGTCGAAGTTTGGGCATGCCTGGTATAAATCATCTTCAGACTTTTCAGTCTTTTCTAGACATGCTTTGGGAATCCTCTTTAACTATATATTTATACTATAATAACAATGCTCTTGTGGCTCCCCCTCTCCCCTTGGGTCTGGCTACCAACTCGCATCTCTGTTTGCCCCACTTTTTAAATTGACCCCCACATTTAGAGACATCATGGACAGAGGCTGATGATCTCATGGAGGAGGGTACTCGGGCAAGCTGTCATGACTGCTGCTTGTCCTTTCCACTTTCCTCACATTCCCCTTGATATGCCATCTGGGCAAGTCTCTAGATTGAGAATGCTAAATGACAACCAGCCATCGAGCACAATTCAAGGTGCTGACCTTGACCTACAAAGCACTGCACAACCTGGGTCCTAGCTATCTGAAAGATCGAATCTCACAGTATGAACCAACTGTGGTGTTAAGGTCACCAGGAGAGGCCTTTCTTTCCATCCTGCCACCCTCACAGGTATGTCTCATGGGAACCCATGACAGGGCCTCCTCGGCTGCTGCACCCAGACTCTGGAACTCCCTCCCACTAGAGGCCAGGACTGCCTCATCGCTGTTGTCCTTCCGGAAACAGGCAAAGAGCTTTCTCTTCAGGCAAGCGTTCCCTGAATGATGGTCTACCATGTGTATTTTATATGAATCTATGGGTTCACATAGACCTTGTGTTTATGACTACTTATAACCTTTTAGCTTTAATGTAATGTTTGTCTATTAGTGCTGTAAGATGTCCCTCAATTCCTTGTTCTCAAATACTTGAACATGTCTTAATTGTACTGGACTGTATATTATCCCTCTTTAGGGTCCTTTTCCAAGGAGAAAGGAGGGGTAAAAATACTCTAAAATACTCTAAAATAAAAATAAATAAATAAATAAATGTGATAATCCCTCGTACTTTATTAAAAAAAAAAACTTATGGCTTCTACCTGCACTTCATTATGCAGTTGTTAGATCCCCCTGCCATGAAATCCATGCATATCTTTTGTGTGTTTCTTTCATGAGGGGTATTGTTTTGAAATGTAACCTAATGTGTGTGTTTTATTTGAATGCTTTAGGAATACTAATAAATGCATTTCCCTATTGGCTAAAGCATTTTTGTGCGTCCTTTGGTGACTGGAGATTTTGTGATTTAAGTACAGCATAAAATGTGTGCCTAGTTTTTTTGCACACCTTGTTTTTCCAGAAGGCCCCAAATGTTTCCTATGGTGATAATTTTCAAGGCAGCCAATCACATTGTTTCCCTTCCCTCATCTCCGAGAAGACGTCAAGACCAAGCAGATGCCTTTACTGCAAAGGACGATCTAAAAATAGCAACCGACCAACTCTTTGCATGTCTGTCAGAGAGCCTGCTAAGAATGGGAAAGCAACATAATAGTACAACAAATAATCACTGTAGCTGTACAAGAGTATTACCAAGGAACGCCACTGTGTAGATTATGTCAAGTTTTTTTTAAAAGATATTTAAAAAACATAAATGAAATATTAGACCTTCTTCGCAGAGTTTGTGTAGAGCACACACAGGTGTAAAAGTTTTTAGGTAAAAACTTTGAGGCTGCAGCAGCAACGGGCAGCTGCAGGTAATTAGTGCTTAATGCTTGTATAAATGTGGAAAGCAGGAATCACTGTTTGCTGGCTTTTCTTCAAAGCCAGCCAATGCTGCTGTACAAGGTCAGTCACTGTATTTTTTCCTAATGTGTTACTATGTGTTTTTTATGCTGAGAAAAAGCTATCTAAGTTGAATATATAAATTATTTTTCTAAAGATATTGTCTGCTGAAGTTTTTGGTTCCTGAGCATTGAGTTTTTCTGCTGGGTCTCAGAGTTTTCCAATGCACAATATTTTGTGGAACTGAGCTGTGTTCTGTCAGGGTTTGGGGAATGCTGCACAATATATATATTATCATTTTCTAACAGATTGTGATACTTCGGTTGGAAATATTGAGGAGAGATTCTCTGTGATACAGTGTTTTATTCTGCAGTTGTAGTTCCACATGCCATTATCAGGCTGCTGCTTTATTTCTTCTGATTGTTTACTGGTATCATCGATACCTTGCTGGATTCCTGTTGCGGAATTGCTGCTAACTGATGAAGTGTTGGTGATGTTACAAGGCTGATGCCTGCTTGCGCTATAGGAGTTACGCCTAGTAACACGATGGGGACCTCATTCGTTGCCGTGGTGAGCTATGCCGTTTAACAGGATTCTGGCTTTTGAAATGTATTTGTACCAAACCCAGCAAAAAAAGAAGGGATTGTCCCTGTTAACCTCTAGGTGGCACTATCATCGCATCATAAGTGGACCAGTCCAAGTTCTGAGGCCTTTATTCCCAGCTGTTCATCATGCCCATCCATCCCACCAACCACACACAGAGGAACCTTTTAATTTGACCTTGTGTAGTCAACTGGCCAGCCTCCTAAATATTTTGGCCATCAGCACAGCCAGCATCAGTCATTTCTGGTCCTGGCATGGCTTAGAAGAGCAGGATGTGTCTTGTTGGAAGCAAGCCCAGGAACTTTGGGCCTGAAGTCTGGAGCTTTAGTTATTAAACACTGGATGCTGACTTTGCTCTCTGGTTTAAGGTTAGGTGCGGCAATGAAGTACTCCTAGGTGAAGAAGCACTCACAGCAACCCAATAAGCATCGTCCATGCTTATTGGCAATTTTTGTACAGGGGATTTGTTTCCTCAGGCTTCCGTTCTGCACCCGAGGCTTTGGAAACATTCTTCTTCTGTAAACAAACAGCCACACTTTAAATGGTCCCTTGCAGATAAACTTGAACGGACTACTTGTTAAGAACATAAGAAGAGCCTTGCTGGATCAGGCCAAGGGCCCATGTAGTCCAGCCTCCTGTATCTCACAGTGGCCCCACCAAATGCCTCTTGCAGCACATGAGACAGCTAAATACTTGTCTCCTGATACCCACTCCCCTGCCCCTGGCATTTTGAGTAACCCTCCTTTTAAACCAGTAGATAACACCTATCCGCACCATGTCTGGTAACTTGCAACGGGCTTTTCCTCCAGAAATTGATCTGATCCTCTTTTAAAGGCATTGAGGCTAAATGCCATCACCACATCTTGCAACAAGGAGTTCCCATGTATGTTGCCAGTGGGTGTGGCTGAACTCAGCACTGTTCAAAGCCAAACATGGGTAACTAATCTCCACTCTCTGTCACCTGTTTCTCTTTCTTCCTG